>CM059810.1:40529237-40629237 GCA_030435695.1 Brachymystax lenok tsinlingensis
CAAACATGATTTTAGACCTTGTTTCATGAAAAGGGTTCATATCTTTATTTCACGGTTTCAACATGCTGAAAATAGTCTCATAGCGTTCCTATAATCTATACGACCGCTACTGTACTAGAAATTACTAAGAAATTGCATCAAACATGATTTTAGACCTTGTTTCATGAAGTGTTCATATCTTTATTTCACAGTTTCATCAAGCTGAAAAGAGTCTCATAAGCGTTCCTATAATCTATACGACCGTTACTTCACTAGAAATTACTAAGAAATTGCATCAAACATGATTTTAGATCTTGTTTCATGAAAAGGGTTCATATCTTTATTTCACGGTTTCAACATGCTGAAAATAGTCTCATAGCGTTCCTATAATCTATACGAACGCTAATGCACTAGATATTACTTACAAAATGCATCAAACATGATTTTTAGACCTTGTTTCATGAAGTGTTCATATCTTTATTTCACAGTTTCAACAAGCTGAAAAAGAGTCTCATAGCGTTCCTATAATCTATCCCGACCGCTACTGCACTAGAAATTACAAAAAAATTGCATCAACCATGATTTTAGACCTTGTTTCATGAAAAGTGTTCATATCTTTTTTCACAGTTTCAACATACTGAAAATAGTCTCATAGCGTTCCTAAAATATATACTAACGCTTACTGCAGTAGAAATTACTTGAAATTGCATCAAACATGATTTTAGACCTAGTTTCATGAAAAGTGTTCATGTCTTTATTTCACACAGTTTCAACATGCTGAAAATAGTCTCATAAGCGTTCCTATAATCTATCGACCGCTACTGCACTAGAAAATACTAAGAAATTGCATCAAACATGATTTTAGACCTTGTTTCATGAAGTTTTCATATCTTTATTTCACAGTTTCATCAAGCTGAAAAGAGTCTCATAGCGTTCCTATAATCTATCACGACCGTTACTGCACTAGAAATTACTAAGAAATTGCATCAAACATGATTTTAGATCTTGTTTCATGAAAAGGGTTCATATCTTTATTTCACGGTTTCAACATGCTGAAAATAGTCTCATAGCGTTCCTATAATCTATACGAACGCTAATGCACTAGATATTACTTACAAAATGCATCAAACATGATTTTAGACCTTGTTTCATGAAGTGTTCATATCTTTATTTCACAGTTTCAACAAGCTGAAAAGAGTCTCATAGCGTTCCTATAATATATACGACCGCTACTGCACTAGAAATTACTAAGAAATTGCATCAACCATGATTTTAGACCTTGTTTCATGAAAAGTCTTAATATCTTTATTTCACAGTTTCAACATGCTGAAAATAGTCTCATAGCGTTCCTATAATCTATACGACCGCTACTGCACTAGAAAATACTAAGAAATTGCATCAAACATGATTTTAGACCTTGTTTCATGAAGTGTTCATAACTTTATTTCACAGTTGCAACATGCTGAAAATAGTCTCATAGCATTCCTATAATCTATACGAACGCTAATGCACTAGAAATTACTTACGAATTGCATCAAACATGATTTTAGACCTTGTTTCATGAAAAGGGTTCATATCTTTATTTCACGGTTTCAACATGCTGAAAATAGTCTCATAAGCGTTCCTATAATCTATACACGACCGCTACTGTACTAGAAATTACTAAGAAATTGCATCAAACATGATTTTTAGACCTTGTTTCATGAAGTGTTCATATCTTTATTTCACAGTTTCATCAAGCTGAAAAGAGTCTCATAGCGTTCCTATAATCTATACGACCGTTACTGCACTAGAAATTACTAAGAAATTGCATCAAACATGATTTTAGATCTTGTTTCATGAAAAGGGTTCATATCTTTATTTCACGGTTTCAACATGCTGCAAATAGTCTCATAGCGTTCCTATAATCTATACGAACGCTAATGCACTAGATATAACTTACAAAATGCATCAAACATGATTTTAGACCTTGTTTCATGAAGTGTTCATATCTTTATTTCACAGTTTCAACAAGCTGAAAAGAGTCTCATAGCGTTCCTATAATCTATACGACCGCTACTGCACTAGAAATTACTAAGAAATTGCATCAAACATGAATTTAGACCTTGTTTCATGAAGTGTTCATATCTTTATTTCACAGTTTCATCAAGCTGAAAAGAGTCTCATAGCGTTCCTATAATCTATACGACCGTTACTGCACTAGAAATTACTAAGAAATTGCATCAAACATGATTTTAGATCTTGTTTCATGAAAAGGGTTCATATCTTTATTTCACGGTTTCAACATGCTGAAAATAGTCTCATAGCGTTCCTATAATCTATACGAACGCTAATGCACTAGATATTACTTACAAAATGCATCAAACATGATTTTAGACCTTGTTTCATGAAGTGTTCATATCTTTATTTCACAGTTTCAACAAGCTGAAAAGAGTCTCATAGCGTTCCTATAATCTATACGACCGCTACTGCACTAGAAATTACAAAAAAATTGCATCAACCATGATTTTAGACCTTGTTTCATGAAAAGTGTTCATATCTTTTTTCACAGTTTCAACATACTGAAAATAGTCTCATAGCGTTCCTAAAATATATACGAACGCTACTGCAGTAGAAATTACTTCGAAATTGCATCAAACATGATTTTAGACCTAGTTTCATGAAAAGTGTTCATGTCTTTATTTCACAGTTTCAACATGCTGAAAATAGTCTCATAGCGTTCCTATAATCTATACGACCGCTACTGCACTAGAAAATACTAAGAAATTGCATCAAACATGATTTTAGACCTTGTTTCATGAAGTTTTCATATCTTTATTTCACAGTTTCATCAAGCTGAAAAGAGTCTCATAGCGTTCCTATAATCTATACGACCGTTACTGCACTAGAAATTACTAAGAAATTGCATCAAACATGATTTTAGATCTTGTTTCATGAAAAGGGTTCATATCTTTATTTCACGGTTTCAACATGCTGAAAATAGTCTCATAGCGTTCCTATAATCTATACGAACGCTAATGCACTAGATATTACTTACAAAATGCATCAAACATGATTTTAGACCTTGTTTCATGAAGTGTTCATATCTTTATTTCACAGTTTCAACAAGCTGAAAAGAGTCTCATAGCGTTCCTATAATATATACGACCGCTACTGCACTAGAAATTACTAAGAAATTGCATCAACCATGATTTTAGACCTTGTTTCATGAAAAGTCTTAATATCTTTATTTCACAGTTTCAACATGCTGAAAATAGTCTCATAGCGTTCCTATAATATATACGAACGCTACTGCAGTAGAAATTACTTCGAAATTGCATCAAACATGATTTTAGACCTAGTTTCATGAAAAGTGTTCATGTCTTTATTTCACAGTTTCAACATGCTGAAAATGAGTCTCATAGCGTTCCTATAATCTATACGACCGCTTACTGCACTAGAAAATACTAAGAAATTGCATCAAACATGATTTTAGACCTTGTTTCATGAAGTGTTCATATCTTTATTTCACAGTTTCATCAAGCTGAAAAAGAGTCTCATATGCTCCTATAATCTATACTCTAACCGTTACTGCACTAGAAATTACTAAGAAATTGCATCAAACATGATTTTAGATCTTGTTTCATGAAAAGGGTTCATATCTTTATTTCACGGTTTCAACATGCTGAAAATAGTCTCATAAGCGTTCCTATAATCTATCTGACGCTAATGCACTAGATATTACTTACAAAATGCATCAAACATGATTTTAGACCTTGTTTCATGAAGTGTTCATATCTTTATTTCACAGTTTCAACAAGCTGAAAAAGAGTCTCATAGCGTTCCTATAATCTATCGACCGCTTACTGCACTAGAAATTACAAAAATTGCATCAACCATGATTTTAGACCTTGTTTCATGAAAAGTCTTAATATCTTTTTATTTCCTAGTTTCAACATGCTGAAAATAGTCTCATAGCGTTCCTATAATCTATCTAACGCTACTGCATTAGAAATTACTAAGAAATTGCATCAACAATGATTTTTGACTGTTGTTAACCCTGAAGGTACTGGTATTAACCACAATATCTGACTGTTAAGCCTGTAGTTTCTGGTATTAACTATGACATCTGACTGTTTTTAACACTGAAGAGTACTGGTATTAACCATGATGTATAACTGTTTTTAACCATGTAGGTACTGGGTCCTAAAACCATGATATCTGACTGTTTTTATCTCTTTAGGAACTGGTATCAACCATGATATTTGACTTTTTTTAAACCCAGTGCGTACTGGTATTAACCATGATATCTGACTGTTTTTAACCCTGTAGGTACTGGTATTAGAAATGATATCTGAATGTTGTTAACCCTGTAGGTCCTGGTTTTTATCCATTTATCTGACAGTTTTTAACCATGAAGGTACTGATATACGCATGCTCTGAGGACACGGCCAGGGATGCCATCTGGGCCAGCAGCCTTGCGAGGGTTAACACATCTAAGTATTTTCCCCACGTTGGCTGCGGTGAAGGAGAGCCCGCAGGTTTTGGTAGCGGGCCGTGTTGGTGGCTTTTCTGTATTGTCCTCAAAGCGAGCAAAGAAGTTGTTTAGTAAGTCTGGGAGCAAGACGTCGTGGTCTTCGACGGGGCTGGTTTTCTTTTTGTAGTCCGTGATTGACTGTAGACCCTGCCACATTACTCTCGTGTCTGAGCCGTTGAATTGTGACTCTACTTTGTCTCTATATTGACGCTTAGCTTGTTTGATTGCCTTGCCAAAGGGAATAGCTACACTGTTTGTATTCAGTCATGTTTCCGGTCGCCTTACCCTGGTTAAAAGCAGTGGTTCGCGGCTTTCAGTTTTGCACGAATGCTGCCATCAATCCCGGTTTCTGGTTTGGGAAGGTTTTAACAGTTGCTATGGGTACAACATCACCAATGCACTTGCTAATAAACTTGCTCACCGAATCAGCGTATACATCAATGTTGTTGTCAGATGCTATCCGGAACATATCCCAGTCCACGTGCTCGAAGCAATCTTGCAGCATGGATAGCCTTCTATGCATCACGGAAGTTAGAATAACAATGATCCAGGATTTTACCAGCCCATGTTGCACATTCGATATGCTGATAAATTTCGGGAGCCTTGTTTTCAAATTCGCCTTATTAAAATCCCCAGCCACAATAAATGCAGTCTCAGGATATGTGGTTTCCAATTTGCATAGAGTCTAATGGATTTCTTTCAGTGCCGTTGATGTGTCAGCTTGGGGGGGATGTACACGGCTGTGATTATAATCGAGGAGAATTCTCTTGGTAGATAATGCGGTCGGCATTTGATTATAAGGAATTCTATGTCAGGAGAACAAAAGGACTTGAGTTCCTACATGTTGTTATGATCACACCACGTCTCATAAGACACACCCCCCACCCTTCTTCTTACCAGATAGATGTTTGTTTCTGTCGGCGCGATGCGTGGAGAAACCAGGTGGCTGTACCAACTCTGATAACGTGTCCTGAGTGAGCCATGTTTTCGTGAAGCAAAGAACGTTGCAGTCTCGGATGTCTCTCTGGAAGGCAATCCTTGATCTGATTTCATCCACTTTGTTGTCCAGAGACTGGACATTGGCGAGTAAAATACTCGGGAGAGGTGTACGATGCGCCCGTCTACGTAGCTTGACCAGAAGACCGCCGCGTTTCCCCCTTCTTCGGCGCCGCCGTTGTTTTGAGTCGCCGGCTGGGATCCAGTCTATTGTCCTAGTTGGGGTACCAAACAGAGGATCCGCTTCGGGAAAGTCGTATTCCTGGTCATAATGTTGGTAAGTTGACGTTGCTCTGTTTTTATCTATGTAGGAACTGGTATTACACTTGACATCTGATTGTTATAAAGCCTGTAGGTACTGGTATTAACCATGATAGCTGACTGTTTTTAACACTGTAGGTACTGGTATTAACCATGATTGCTGACTGTTTTTAACCATGTAGGTATTAGTAGTTACCATGATATCTCAATGTATGACTGTTTTTAAACCTGTAGGTACTGGTATTAACCAAAATATCTGAATTTTGTTAACATTGTAGGTACTGGTTTTTAACCATGATATCTGATGGTTTTTAACCCTGTAGGTACTGGTATTAACCATGATATCTGACTGTTATTAAACCTGTAGGTACTGGAATTATCCATGATATCTGATGGTTTTTAACCCTGTAGGTAATAGTATTAACCATGATATCTGACTGTTATTAACCCTGTAGGTACTGGAATTATCCACGATATTTGATGGTTTTTAACCCTGTAGGTACTGATATTAACCATAATATCTGAAATTTGTTAACCTTGTAGGTATTGGTTTTTACCATGATATCTGACTGTTATACGTATAGCCTGTAGGTACTGGTATTAACCATGACATCTGACTGTTTTTAACACTGTAGGTACTAGTATTAACCATGATGTCTGACTGTTTATAACCCTGAAGGTACCGGTATTAATCATGATATCTGAAAGTGGTTAACACTGTAGGTACTTCTAATAACCATAATGTCTGACTGTTTTTAAACCTGTAGGTACTGGTATTAACCTTGATATCTGACTGTTTTAACCCTGTAGATAATGGTATTAACCTTGATATCTGACTGTTTTTAACCACGTTGGTACTGGTATTAACTACGATATCTGACTGTTTTTATCCCTGTAGGAACTGGTATTAACCATAATATCTAAATGTTGTTAACCCTGTAGGTAATGGTTTTAACAATGATGTCTGACTGTTTTTATTTCTGTAGATGTTGTTATTAACCATGCTATCTGACTATTTTGAACACTGTAGGTACTGGTATTTGTCATTATATCTGGCTTTTTTTAAACATGAAGGTACTGCTATTATCCACAATATCTGACTGTTTTCAACACTGTAGGTAATGGTATTAACCATGATTGCTGACTGTTTTTAACCCTGTAGGTATTGGTAGTTACCATGATATCTCAGTGTTTTTAACCCTGCAGGTACTGGTGTTATTAACCATGACATTTGACTGTTATTAACCCTGTAGGTACTGGAATTAACCATGATATCTGATTTTTTTTTTTACCCAGTAGGTACTTTTATTAACCATAATATCAGAATTTTGTTAACATTGTAGGTACTGGTTTTAACCATGATATCTGACTGTCTGACTGTTTTAACCTTGTAGGTACTGGTATTAACCATAATATCAGAATTCTGTATATAAAATATATCCGAACGCTACTGCAGTAGAAATTACTTCGAAATTGCATCAAACATGATTTTAGACCTAGTTTCATGAAAAGTGTTCATGTCTTTATTTCACAGTTTCAACATGCTGAAAATAGTCTCATAGCGTTCCTATAATCTATACGACCGCTACTGCACTAGAAAATACTAAGAAATTGCATCAACCATGATTTTAGACCTTGTTTAATGAAAAGTGTTCATATCTTTATTTCACAGTTTCAACATGCTGAAAATAGTCTCATAGTGTTCCTATAATCTATACTGACGCTTAATTCACTAGAAATTACTTACTAATTGCATCAAACATGATTTTAGACCTTGTTTCATGAAAGTGTTCATATCTTTATTTCACAGTTTCAACATGCTGAAAATAGTCTCATAGCGTTCCTATAATCTATACAACAGCTACTGCACTAGAAATGTCGTACAAATTCCATCAAACATGATTATAGACCTAGTTTCATGAAAAGTGTTCATATCTTTATTTCACAGTTTCAACATGCTGAAAATAGTCTCATAGCGTTCCTATAATCTATACGACCGCTACTGCACTAGAAATTACTTACATTGCATCAACCATGATTTTAGACCTTGTTTCATGAAAAGTGTTCATATCTTATTTGACAGTTTCAACATGCTGCAAATAGTCTCATAGCATTCCTATAATCTATACGACCGCTACTGGACTAGAAATTACTTACAAATTGCATCAACCATGATTTTAGACCTTGTTTAATGAAAAGCTTTCATATCTCTATTTCACAGTTTCAACATGCTGAAAATAGTCTCATAGTGTTCCTATAATCTATACGAACGCTAATGCACTAGAAATTTCTTACGTATTGCATCAAACATGATTTTAGACCTTGTTTCATGAAAAGTGTTCATATCTTTATTTCACAGTTTCAACAAGCTTAAAATAGTATCATAGCGTTACAATAATCTATACGACCGCTACTGCACTAGAAATTACTAAGAAATTGCATCAACCATGATTTTAGACCTTGTTTAATGAAAAGTGTTCATATCTTTATTTCACAGTTTCAACATGCTGAAAATAGTCTCATAGTGTTCCTATAATCTATACGAACGCTAATTCACTAGAAATTACTTACGAATTGCATCAAACATGATTTTAGACCTTGTTTCATGAAAAGTGTTCATATCTTTATTTCACAGTTTCAACATGCTGAAAATAGTCTCATAGCGTTCCTATAATCTATACAACAGCTACTGCACTAGAAATGTCGTACAAATTCCATCAAACATGATTATAGACCTAGTTTCATGAAAAGTGTTCATATCTTTATTTCACAGTTTCAACATGCTGAAAATAGTCTCATAGCGTTCCTATAATCTATACGACCGCTACTGCACTAGAAATTACTTACAAATTGCATCAACCATGATTTTAGACCTTGTTTCATGAAAAGTGTTCATATCTTTATTTGACAGTTTCAATATGCTGCAAATAGTCTCATAGCATTCCTATAATCTATACGACCGCTACTGGACTAGAAATTACTTACAAATTGCATCAACCATGATTTTAGACCTTGTTTAATGAAAAGTGTTCATATCTCTATTTCACAGTTTCAACATGCTGAAAATAGTCTCATAGTGTTCCTATAATCTATACGAACGCTAATGCACTAGAAATTTCTTACGTATTGCATCAAACATGATTTTAGACCTTGTTTCATGAAAAGTGTTCATATCTTTATTTCACAATTTCAACAAGCTTAAAATAGTATCATAGCGTTCCTATAATCTATACGACCGCTACTGCACTAGAAATTACAAAACAATTGCATCAACCATGATTTTAGACCTTGTTTCATGAAAAGTGTTCATATCTTTATTTCACAGTTTCAACATACTGAAAATAGTCTCATAGCGTTCCTAAAATATATACTGAGCGCTACTGCAGTAGAAATTACTTGAAATTGCATCAAACATGATTTTAGACCTTGTTTCATGAAAAGTGTTCATGTCTTTATTTCACAGTTTCAACATGCTGAAAATAGTCTCATAGCGTTCCTATAATCTATACGACCGCTACTGCACTAGAAATTACTAAGAAATTGCATCAACCATGATTTTAGACCTTGTTTAATGAAAAGTGTTCATATCTTTATTTCACAGTTTCAACATGCTGAAAATAGTCTCATAGCGTTCCTATAATCTATCTGACGCTAATTCACTAGAAATTACTTACGAATTGCATCAAACATGATTTTAGACCTTGTTTCATGAAAAGTGTTCATATCTTTATTTAACAGTTTCAACATGCTGAAAATAGTCTCATAGCGTTCCTATAATCTATACAACAGCTACTGCACTAGAAATGTCGTACAAATTCCATCAAACATGATTATAGACCTAGTTTCATGAAAAGTGTTCATATCTTTATTTCACAGTTTCAACATGCTGAAAATAGTCTCATAGCGTTCCTATAATCTATACGACCGCTACTGCACTAGAAATTACTTACTTAATTGCATCAACCATGATTTTAGACCTTGTTTCATGAAAAGTGTTCATATCTTATTTGACAGTTTCAACATGCTGCAAATAGTCTCATAGCATTCCTATAATCTATACGACCGCTACTGGACTAGAAATTACTTACAAATTGCATCAACCATGATTTTAGACCTTGTTTAATGAAAAGTGTTCATATCTCTATTTCACAGTTTCAACATGCTGAAAATAGTCTCATAGTGTTCCTATAATCTATACGAACGCTAATGCACTAGAAATTTCTTACGTATTGCATCAAACATGATTTTAGACCTTGTTTCATGAAAAGTGTTCATATCTTTATTTCACAATTTCAACAAGCTTAAAATAGTATCATAGCGTTCCTATAATCTATACGACCGCTACTGCACTAGAAATTACAAAAAAATTGCATCAACCATGATTTTAGACCTTGTTTCATGAAAAGGGTTCATATCTTTAATTCACAGTTTCAACATGCTGAAAATAGTCTCATAGCGTTCCTATAATCTATACGACCGCTACTGCAGTAGAAATTACTAAGAAATTGCATCAACCATGATTTTAGACCTTGTTTCATGAAAAGTGTTCATATCTTTAATTCACAGTTTCAACATGCTGAAAATAGCCTCATAGCGTTACAATAATCTATACGACCGCTACTGCACTAGAAATTACTAAGAAATTGCATCAACCATGATTTTAGACCTTGTTTAATGAAAAGTGTTCATATCTTTATTTCACAATTTCAACAAGCTTAAAATAGTATCATAGCGTTCCTATAATCTATACGACCGCTACTGCACTAGAAATTACAAAACAATTGCATCAACCATGATTTTAGACCTTGTTTCATGAAAAGTGTTCATATCTTTTTTCACAGTTTCAACATACTGAAAATAGTCTCATAGCGTTCCTAAAATATATACGAACGCTACTGCAGTAGAAATTACTTCGAAATTGCATCAAACATGATTTTAGACCTAGTTTCATGAAAAGTGTTCATGTCTTTATTTCACAGTTTCAACATGCTGAAAATAGTCTCATAGCGTTCCTATAATCTATACGACCGCTACTGCACTAGAAAATACTAAGAAATTGCATCAACCATGATTTTAGACCTTGTTTAATGAAAAGTGTTCATATCTTTATTTCACAGTTTCAACATGCTGAAAATAGTCTCATAGTGTTCCTATAATCTATACGAACGCTAATTCACTAGAAATTACTTACGAATTGCATCAAACATGATTTTAGACCTTGTTTCATGAAAAGTGTTCATATCTTTATTTCACAGTTTCAACATGCTGAAAATAGTCTCATAGCGTTCCTATAATCTATACAACAGCTACTGCACTAGAAATGTCGTACAAATTCCATCAAACATGATTATAGACCTAGTTTCATGAAAAGTGTTCATATCTTTATTTCACAGTTTCAACATGCTGAAAATAGTCTCATAGCGTTCCTATAATCTATACGACCGCTACTGCACTAGAAATTACTTACGAATTGCATCAACCATGATTTTAGACCTTGTTTCATGAAAAGTGTTCATATCTTATTTGACAGTTTCAACATGCTGCAAATAGTCTCATAGCATTCCTATAATCTATACGACCGCTACTGGACTAGAAATTACTTACAAATTGCATCAACCATGATTTTAGACCTTGTTTAATGAAAAGCTTTCATATCTCTATTTCACAGTTTCAACATGCTGAAAATAGTCTCATAGTGTTCCTATAATCTATACTGACGCTAATGCACTAGAAATTACTTACGAATTGCATCAAACATGATTTTAGACCTTGTTTCATGAAAAGTGTTCATATCTTTATTTCACAGTTTCAACAAGCTTAAAATAGTATCATAGCGTTACAATAATCTATACGACCGCTACTGCACTAGAAATTACTAAGAAATTGCATCAACCATGATTTTAGACCTTGTTTAATGAAAAGTGTTCATATCTTTATTTCACAGTTTCAACATGCTGAAAATAGTCTCATAGTGTTCCTATAATCTATACGAACGCTAATTCACTAGAAATTACTTACTTAATTGCATCAAACATGATTTTAGACCTTGTTTCATGAAAAGTGTTCATATCTTTATTTCACAGTTTCAACATGCTGAAAATAGTCTCATAGCTGTTCCTATAATCTATACAACAGCTACTGCACTAGAAATGTCGTACAAATTCCATCAAACATGATTATAGACCTAGTTTCATGAAAAGTGTTCATATCTTTATTTCACAGTTTCAACATGCTGAAAATAGTCTCATAGCGTTCCTATAATCTATAATGCACTCGCTACTGCACTAGAAATTACTTACTTAATTGCATCAACCATGATTTTAGACCTTGTTTCATGAAAAGTGTTCATATCTTATTTGACAGTTTCAACATGCTGCAAATAGTCTCATAGCATTCCTATAATCTATACGACCGCTACTGGACTAGAAATTACTTACAAATTGCATCAACCATGATTTTAGACCTTGTTTAATGAAAAGCTTTCATATCTCTATTTCACAGTTTCAACATGCTGAAAATAGTCTCATAGTGTTCCTATAATCTATACGAACGCTAATGCACTAGAAATTTCTTACGTATTGCATCAAACATGATTTTAGACCTTGTTTCATGAAAAGTGTTCATATCTTTATTTCACAATTTCAACAAGCTTAAAATAGTATCATAGCGTTCCTATAATCTATACGACCGCTACTGCACTAGAAATTACAAAACAATTGCATCAACCATGATTTTAGACCTTGTTTCATGAAAAGTGTTCATATCTTTTTCACAGTTTCAACATACTGAAAATAGTCTCATAGCGTTCCTAAAATATATACGAACGCTACTGCAGTAGAAATTACTTCGAAATTGCATCAAACATGATTTTAGACCTAGTTTCATGAAAAGTGTTCATGTCTTTATTTCACAGTTTCAACATGCTGAAAATAGTCTCATAGCGTTCCTATAATCTATACGACCGCTACTGCACTAGAAATTACTAAGAAATTGCATCAACCATGATTTTAGACCTTGTTTAATGAAAAGTGTTCATATCTTTATTTCACAATTTCAACAAGCTTAAAATAGTATCATAGCGTTCCTATAATCTATACGACCGCTACTGCACTAGAAATTACAAAACAATTGCATCAACCATGATTTTAGACCTTGTTTCATGAAAAGTGTTCATATCTTTTTCACAGTTTCAACATACTGAAAATAGTCTCATAGCGTTCCTAAAATATATACTGACGCTACTGCAGTAGAAATTACTTCGAAATTGCATCAAACATGATTTTAGACCTTAGTTTCATGAAAAGTGTTCATGTCTTTATTTCACAGTTTCAACATGCTGAAAATAGTCTCATAAGCGTTCCTATAATCTATACGACCGCTACTGCACTAGAAATTACTAAGAAATTGCATCAACCATGATTTTAGACCTTGTTTAATGAAAAGTGTTCATATCTTTATTTCACAGTTTCAACATGCTGAAAATAGTCTCATAGTGTTCCTATAATCTATACGAACGCTAATTCACTAGAAATTACTTACTTAATTGCATCAAACATGATTTTAGACCTTGTTTCATGAAAAGTGTTCATATCTTTATTTCACGGTTTCAACATGCTGAAAATAGTCTCATAGCGTTCCTATAATCTATACAACAGCTACTGCACTAGAAATGTCGTACAAATTCCATCAAACATGATTATAGACCTAGTTTCATGAAAAGTGTTCATATCTTTATTTCACAGTTTCAACATGCTGAAAATAGTCTCATAGCATTCCTATAATCTATACGACCGCTACTGGACTAGAAATTACTTACGAATTGCATCAACCATGATTTTAGACCTTGTTTCATGAAAAGTGTTCATATCTTTATTTGACAGTTTCAATATGCTGCAAATAGTCTCATAGCATTCCTATAATCTATACGACCGCTACTGGACTAGAAATTACTTACAAATTGCATCAACCATGATTTTAGACCTTGTTTCATGAAAAGGGTTCATATCTTTATTTCACAGTTTCAACATGCTGAAAATAGTCTCATAGTGTTCCTATAATCTATACTAACGCTAATGCACTAGAAATTACTTACGAATTGCATCAAACATGATTTTAGACCTTGTTTCATGAAAAGGGTTCATATCTTTATGTCACAGTTTCAACAAGCTTAAAATAGTATCATAGCGTTACAATAATCTATATGACCGCTACTGCACTAGAAATTACTAAGAAATTGCATCAACCATGATTTTAGACCTTGTTTAATGAAAAGTGTTCATATCTTTATTTCACAGTTTCAACATGCTGAAAATAGTCTCATAGTGTTCCTATAATCTATACTTGACGCTAATTCACTAGAAATTACTTACGAATTGCATCAAACATGATTTTAGACCTTGTTTCATGAAAAGTGTTCATATCTTTATTTCACAGTTTCAACATGCTGAAAATAGTCTCATAGCGTTCCTATAATCTATACAACAGCTACTGCACTAGACATGTCGCACAAATTCCATCAAACATGATTATAGACCTAGTTTCATGAAAAGTGTTCATATCTTTATTTCACAGTTTCAACATGCTGAAAATAGTCTCATAGCGTTCCTATAATCTATAATGACCGCTACTGCACTAGAAATTACTTACGAATTGCATCAACCATGATTTTAGACCTTGTTTCATGAAAAGTGTTCATATCTTATTTGACAGTTTCAACATGCTGCAAATAGTCTCATAGCATTCCTATAATCTATACGACCGCTACTGGACTAGAAATTACTTACAAATTGCATCAACCATGATTTTAGACCTTGTTTAATGAAAAGCTTTCATATCTCTATTTCACAGTTTCAACATGCTGAAAATAGTCTCATAGTGTTCCTATAATCTATACGAACGCTAATGCACTAGAAATTTCTTACGTATTGCATCAAACATGATTTTAGACCTTGTTTCATGAAAAGTGTTCATATCTTTATTTCACAATTTCAACAAGCTTAAAATAGTATCATAGCGTTCCTATAATCTATACGACCGCTACTGCACTAGAAATTACAAAACAATTGCATCAACCATGATTTTAGACCTTGTTTCATGAAAAGTGTTCATATCTTTTTTCACAGTTTCAACATACTGAAAATAGTCTCATAGCGTTCCTAAAATATATCTAACGCTACTGCAGTAGAAATTACTTGAAATTGCATCAAACATGATTTTAGACCTAGTTTCATGAAAAGTGTTCATGTCTTTATTTCACAGTTTCAACATGCTGAAAATAGTCTCATAGCGTTCCTATAATCTATACGACCGCTACTGCACTAGAAATTACTAAGAAATTGCATCAACCATGATTTTAGACCTTGTTTAATGAAAAGTGTTCATATCTTTATTTCACAGTTTCAACATGCTGAAAATAGTCTCATAGCGTTCCTATAATCTATACGAACGCTAATTCACTAGAAATTACTTACTTAATTGCATCAAACATGATTTTAGACCTTGTTTCATGAAAAGTGTTCATATCTTTATTTCACAGTTTCAACATGCTGAAAATAGTCTCATAGCGTTCCTATAATCTATACAACAGCTACTGCACTAGAAATGTCGTACAAATTCCATCAAACATGATTATAGACCTAGTTTCATGAAAAGTGTTCATATCTTTATTTCACAGTTTCAACATGCTGAAAATAGTCTCATAGCGTTCCTATAATCTATACGACCGCTACTGCACTAGAAATTACTTACGAATTGCATCAACCATGATTTTAGACCTTGTTTCATGAAAAGTGTTCATATCTTATTTGACAGTTTCAACATGCTGCAAATAGTCTCATAGCATTCCTATAATCTATATGACCGCTACTGGACTAGAAATTACTTACAAATTGCATCAACCATGATTTTAGACCTTGTTTAATGAAAAGTGTTCATATCTCTATTTCACAGTTTCAACATGCTGAAAATAGTCTCATAGTGTTCCTATAATCTATACGAACGCTAATGCACTAGAAATTTCTTACGTATTGCATCAAACATGATTTTAGACCTTGTTTCATGAAAAGTGTTCATATCTTTATTTCACAGTTTCAACATACTGAAAATAGTCTCATAGCGTTCCTAAAATATATACGAACGCTACTGCAGTAGAAATTACTTCGAAATTGCATCAAACATGATTTTAGACCTAGTTTCATGAAAAGTGTTCATGTCTTTATTTCACAGTTTCAACATGCTGAAAATAGTCTCATAGCGTTCCTATAATCTATACGACCGCTACTGCACTAGAAATTACAAAACAATTGCATCAACCATGATTTTAGACCTTGTTTCATGAAAAGTGTTCATATCTTTTTTCACAGTTTCAACATACTGAAAATAGTCTCATAGCGTTCCTAAAATATATACGAACGCTACTGCAGTAGAAATTACTTCGAAATTGCATCAAACATGATTTTAGACCTAGTTTCATGAAAAGTGTTCATGTCTTTATTTCACAGTTTCAACATGCTGAAAATAGTCTCATAGCGTTCCTATAATCTATACGACCGCTACTGCACTAGAAATTACTAAGAAATTGCATCAACCATGATTTTAGACCTTGTTTAATGAAAAGTGTTCATATCTTTATTTCACAATTTCAACAAGCTTAAAATAGTATCATAGCGTTCCTATAATCTATACGACCGCTACTGCACTAGAAATTACAAAACAATTGCATCAACCATGATTTTAGACCTTGTTTCATGAAAAGTGTTCATATCTTTTTTCACAGTTTCAACATACTGAAAATAGTCTCATAGCGTTCCTAAAATATATACTGACGCTACTGCAGTAGAAATTACTGAAATTGCATCAAACATGATTTTAGACCTAGTTTCATGAAAAGTGTTCATGTCTTTATTTCACAGTTTCAACATGCTGAAAATAGTCTCATAGCGTTCCTATAATCTATACGACCGCTACTGCACTAGAAATTACTTACAAATTGCATCAACCATGATTTTAGACCTTGTTTAATGAAAAGCTTTCATATCTCTATTTCACAGTTTCAACATGCTGAAAATAGTCTCATAGTGTTCCTATAATCTATACGAACGCTAATGCACTAGAAATTTCTTACGTATTGCATCAAACATGATTTTAGACCTTGTTTCATGAAAAGTGTTCATATCTTTATTTCACAGTTTCAACAAGCTTAAAATAGTATCATAGCGTTACAATAATCTATACGACCGCTACTGCACTAGAAATTACTAAGAAATTGCATCAACCATGATTTTAGACCTTGTTTAATGAAAAGTGTTCATATCTTTATTTCACAGTTTCAACATGCTGAAAATAGTCTCATAGTGTTCCTATAATCTATACTTAACGCTTAATTCACTAGAAATTACTTACATTGCATCAAACATGATTTTGGACCTTGTTTCATGAAAAGTGCTCATACCGATATTTCACAGTTTCAACACGCTGAAAATAGTCTCATAGCTGTTCCTATAATCTATACAACAGCTACTGCACTAGAAATGTCGTACAAATTCCATCAAACATGATTATAGACCTAGTTTCATGAAAAGTGTTCATATCTTTATTTCACAGTTTCAACATGCTGAAAATAGTCTCATAGCGTTCCTATAATCTATACGACCGCTACTGCACTAGAAATTACTTACGAATTGCATCAACCATGATTTTAGACCTTGTTTCATGAAAAGTGTTCATATCTTATTTGACAGTTTCAACATGCTGCAAATAGTCTCATAGCATTCCTATAATCTATACGACCGCTACTGGACTAGAAATTACTTACAAATTGCATCAACCATGATTTTAGACCTTGTTTAATGAAAAGCTTTCATATCTCTATTTCACAGTTTCAACATGCTGAAAATAGTCTCATAGTGTTCCTATAATCTATACTGACGCTAATGCACTAGAAATTTCTTACGTATTGCATCAAACATGATTTTAGACCTTGTTTCATGAAAAGTGTTCATATCTTTATTTCACAATTTCAACAAGCTTAAAATAGTATCATAGCGTTCCTATAATCTATACGACCGCTACTGCACTAGAAATTACAAAACAATTGCATCAACCATGATTTTAGACCTTGTTTCATGAAAAGTGTTCATATCTTTTTCACAGTTTCAACATACTGAAAATAGTCTCATAGCGTTCCTAAAATATATACGAACGCTACTGCAGTAGAAATTACTTCGAAATTGCATCAAACATGATTTTAGACCTAGTTTCATGAAAAGTGTTCATGTCTTTATTTCACAGTTTCAACATGCTGAAAATAGTCTCATAGCGTTCCTATAATCTATAATGACCGCTACTGCACTAGAAATTACTAAGAAATTGCATCAACCATGATTTTAGACCTTGTTTAATGAAAAGTGTTCATATCTTTATTTCACAGTTTCAACATGCTGAAAATAGTCTCATAGCGTTCCTATAATCTATACGAACGCTAATTCACTAGAAATTACTTACGAATTGCATCAAACATGATTTTAGACCTTGTTTCATGAAAAGTGTTCATATCTTTATTTCACAGTTTCAACATGCTGAAAATAGTCTCATAGCGTTCCTATAATCTATACAACAGCTACTGCACTAGAAATGTCGTACAAATTCCATCAAACATGATTATAGACCTAGTTTCATGAAAAGTGTTCATATCTTTATTTCACAGTTTCAACATGCTGAAAATAGTCTCATAGCGTTCCTATAATCTATAATGCATCGCTACTGCACTAGAAATTACTTACTTAATTGCATCAACCATGATTTTAGACCTTGTTTCATGAAAAGTGTTCATATCTTATTTGACAGTTTCAACATGCTGCAAATAGTCTCATAGCATTCCTATAATCTATACGACCGCTACTGGACTAGAAATTACTTACAAATTGCATCAACCATGATTTTAGACCTTGTTTAATGAAAAGCTTTCATATCTCTATTTCACAGTTTCAACATGCTGAAAATAGTCTCATAGTGTTCCTATAATCTATACGAACGCTAATGCACTAGAAATTTCTTACGTATTGCATCAAACATGATTTTAGACCTTGTTTCATGAAAAGTGTTCATATCTTTATTTCACAGTTTCAACATACTGAAAATAGTCTCATAGCGTTCCTAAAATATATACGAACGCTACTGCAGTAGAAATTACTTCGAAATTGCATCAAACATGATTTTAGACCTAGTTTCATGAAAAGTGTTCATGTCTTTATTTCACAGTTTCAACATGCTGAAAATAGTCTCATAGCGTTCCTATAATCTATACGACCGCTACTGCACTAGAAATTACAAAACAATTGCATCAACCATGATTTTAGACCTTGTTTCATGAAAAGTGTTCATATCTTTTTCACAGTTTCAACATACTGAAAATAGTCTCATAGCGTTCCTAAAATATATACTGAACGCTACTGCAGTAGAAATTACTTGAAATTGCATCAAACATGATTTTAGACCTAGTTTCATGAAAAGTGTTCATGTCTTTATTTCACAGTTTCAACATGCTGAAAATAGCCTCATAGCGTTACAATAATCTATACGACCGCTACTGCACTAGAAATTACTAAGAAATTGCATCAACCATGATTTTAGACCTTGTTTAATGAAAAGTGTTCATATCTTTATTTCACAATTTCAACAAGCTTAAAATAGTATCATAGCGTTCCTATAATCTATACGACCGCTACTGCACTAGAAATTACAAAACAATTGCATCAACCATGATTTTAGACCTTGTTTCATGAAAAGTGTTCATATCTTTTTTCACAGTTTCAACATACTGAAAATAGTCTCATAGCGTTCCTAAAATATATACTGACGCTACTGCAGTAGAAATTACTTAAATTGCATCAAACATGATTTTAGACCTAGTTTCATGAAAAGTGTTCATGTCTTTATTTCACAGTTTCAACATGCTGAAAATAGTCTCATAGCGTTCCTATAATCTATACGACCGCTACTGCACTAGAAAATACTAAGAAATTGCATCAACCATGATTTTAGACCTTGTTTAATGAAAAGTGTTCATATCTTTATTTCACAGTTTCAACATGCTGAAAATAGTCTCATAGTGTTCCTATAATCTATACGAACGCTAATTCACTAGAAATTACTTACGAATTGCATCAAACATGATTTTAGACCTTGTTTCATGAAAAGTGTTCATATCTTTATTTCACAGTTTCAACATGCTGAAAATAGTCTCATAGCGTTCCTATAATCTATACAACAGCTACTGCACTAGAAATGTCGTACAAATTCCATCAAACATGATTATAGACCTAGTTTCATGAAAAGTGTTCATATCTTTATTTCACAGTTTCAACATGCTGAAAATAGTCTCATAGCGTTCCTATAATCTATACGACCGCTACTGCACTAGAAATTACTTACGAATTGCATCAACCATGATTTTAGACCTTGTTTCATGAAAAGTGTTCATATCTTATTTGACAGTTTCAACATGCTGCAAATAGTCTCATAGCATTCCTATAATCTATACGACCGCTACTGGACTAGAAATTACTTACAAATTGCATCAACCATGATTTTAGACCTTGTTTAATGAAAAGCTTTCATATCTCTATTTCACAGTTTCAACATGCTGAAAATAGTCTCATAGTGTTCCTATAATCTATACGAACGCTAATGCACTAGAAATTTCTTACGTATTGCATCAAACATGATTTTAGACCTTGTTTCATGAAAAGTGTTCATATCTTTATTTCACAGTTTCAACAAGCTTAAAATAGTATCATAGCGTTACAATAATCTATACGACCGCTACTGCACTAGAAATTACTAAGAAATTGCATCAACCATGATTTTAGACCTTGTTTAATGAAAAGTGTTCATATCTTTATTTCACAGTTTCAACATGCTGAAAATAGTCTCATAGTGTTCCTATAATCTATCTGACGCTAATTCACTAGAAATTACTTACGAATTGCATCAAACATGATTTTAGACCTTGTTTCATGAAAAGTGTTCATATCTTTATTTCACAGTTTCAACATGCTGAAAATAGTCTCATAGCGTTCCTATAATCTATACAACAGCTACTGCACTAGAAATGTCGTACAAATTCCATCAAACATGATTATAGACCTAGTTTCATGAAAAGTGTTCATATCTTTATTTCACAGTTTCAACATGCTGAAAATAGTCTCATAGCGTTCCTATAATCTATACGACCGCTACTGCACTAGAAATTACTTACGAATTGCATCAACCATGATTTTAGACCTTGTTTCATGAAAAGTGTTCATATCTTATTTGACAGTTTCAACATGCTGCAAATAGTCTCATAGCATTCCTATAATCTATACGACCGCTACTGGACTAGAAATTACTTACAAATTGCATCAACCATGATTTTAGACCTTGTTTAATGAAAAGCTTTCATATCTCTATTTCACAGTTTCAACATGCTGAAAATAGTCTCATAGTGTTCCTATAATCTATAATGACGCTAATGCACTAGAAATTTCTTACGTATTGCATCAAACATGATTTTAGACCTTGTTTCATGAAAAGTGTTCATATCTTTATTTCACAATTTCAACAAGCTTAAAATAGTATCATAGCGTTCCTATAATCTATACGACCGCTACTGCACTAGAAATTACAAAACAATTGCATCAACCATGATTTTAGACCTTGTTTCATGAAAAGTGTTCATATCTTTTTCACAGTTTCAACATACTGAAAATAGTCTCATAGCGTTCCTAAAATATATACTGACGCTACTGCAGTAGAAATTACTTCGAAATTGCATCAAACATGATTTTAGACCTAGTTTCATGAAAAGTGTTCATGTCTTTATTTCACAGTTTCAACATGCTGAAAATAGTCTCATAGCGTTCCTATAATCTATACGACCGCTACTGCACTAGAAATTACTAAGAAATTGCATCAACCATGATTTTAGACCTTGTTTAATGAAAAGTGTTCATATCTTTATTTCACAGTTTCAACATGCTGAAAATAGTCTCATAGCGTTCCTATAATCTATACGAACGCTAATTCACTAGAAATTACTTACGAATTGCATCAAACATGATTTTAGACCTTGTTTCATGAAAAGTGTTCATATCTTTATTTCACAGTTTCAACATGCTGAAAATAGTCTCATAGCGTTCCTATAATCTATACAACAGCTACTGCACTAGAAATGTCGTACAAATTCCATCAAACATGATTATAGACCTAGTTTCATGAAAAGTGTTCATATCTTTATTTCACAGTTTCAACATGCTGAAAATAGTCTCATAGCGTTCCTATAATCTATCGACCGCTACTGCACTAGAAATTACTTACGAATTGCATCAACCATGATTTTAGACCTTGTTTCATGAAAAGTGTTCATATCTTATTTGACAGTTTCAACATGCTGCAAATAGTCTCATAGCATTCCTATAATCTATACGACCGCTACTGGACTAGAAATTACTTACAAATTGCATCAACCATGATTTTAGACCTTGTTTAATGAAAAGCTTTCATATCTCTATTTCACAGTTTCAACATGCTGAAAATAGTCTCATAGTGTTCCTATAATCTATCTGACGCTAATGCACTAGAAATTACTTACGAATTGCATCAAACATGATTTTAGACCTTGTTTCATGAAAAGTGTTCATATCTTTATTTCACAATTTCAACAAGCTTAAAATAGTATCATAGCGTTCCTATAATCTATACGACCGCTACTGCACTAGAAATTACAAAACAATTGCATCAACCATGATTTTAGACCTTGTTTCATGAAAAGTGTTCATATCTTTTTCACAGTTTCAACATACTGAAAATAGTCTCATAGCGTTCCTAAAATATATACTAACGCTACTGCAGTAGAAATTACTTGAAATTGCATCAAACATGATTTTAGACCTAGTTTCATGAAAAGTGTTCATGTCTTTATTTCACAGTTTCAACATGCTGAAAATAGTCTCATAGCGTTCCTATAATCTATACGACCGCTACTGCACTAGAAATTACTAAGAAATTGCATCAACCATGATTTTAGACCTTGTTTAATGAAAAGTGTTCATATCTTTATTTCACAGTTTCAACATGCTGAAAATAGTCTCATAGCGTTCCTATAATCTATACTGACGCTAATTCACTAGAAATTACTTACTAATTGCATCAAACATGATTTTAGACCTTGTTTCATGAAAAGTGTTCATATCTTTATTTCACAGTTTCAACATGCTGAAAATAGTCTCATAGCGTTCCTATAATCTATACAACAGCTACTGCACTAGAAATGTCGTACAAATTCCATCAAACATGATTATAGACCTAGTTTCATGAAAAGTGTTCATATCTTTATTTCACAGTTTCAACATGCTGAAAATAGTCTCATAGCGTTCCTATAATCTATACGACCGCTACTGCACTAGAAATTTTGTTACGAATTGCATCAACCATGATTTTAGACCTTGTTTCATGAAAAGTGTTCATATCTTATTTGACAGTTTCAACATGCTGCAAATAGTCTCATAGCATTCCTATAATCTATACGACCGCTACTGGACTAGAAATAACTTACAAATTGCATCAACCATGATTTTAGACCTTGTTTAATGAAAAGCTTTCATATCTCTATTTCACAGTTTCAACATGCTGAAAATAGTCTCATAGTGTTCCTATAATCTATACGAACGCTAATGCACTAGAAATGTCTTACGTATTGCATCAAACATGATTTTAGACCTTGTTTCATGAAAAGTGTTCATATCTTTATTTCACAATTTCAACAAGCTTAAAATAGTATCATAGCGTTCCTATAATCTATACGACCGCTACTGCACTAGAAATTACAAAACAATTGCATCAACCATGATTTTAGACCTTGTTTCATGAAAAGTGTTCATATCTTTTTTCACAGTTTCAACATACTGAAAATAGTCTCATAGCGTTCCTAAAATATATACGAACGCTACTGCAGTAGAAATTACTTCGAAATTGCATCAAACATGATTTTAGACCTAGTTTCATGAAAAGTGTTCATGTCTTTATTTCACAGTTTCAACATGCTGAAAATAGTCTCATAGCGTTCCTATAATCTATACGACCGCTACTGCACTAGAAAATACTAAGAAATTGCATCAACCATGATTTTAGACCTTGTTTAATGAAAAGTGTTCATATCTTTATTTCACAGTTTCAACATGCTGAAAATAGTCTCATAGTGTTCCTATAATCTATACGAACGCTAATTCACTAGAAATTACTTACGAATTGCATCAAACATGATTTTAGACCTTGTTTCATGAAAAGTGTTCATATCTTTATTTCACAGTTTCAACATGCTGAAAATAGTCTCATAGCGTTCCTATAATCTATACAACAGCTACTGCACTAGAAATGTCGTACAAATTCCATCAAACATGATTATAGACCTAGTTTCATGAAAAGTGTTCATATCTTTATTTCACAGTTTCAACATGCTGAAAATAGTCTCATAGCGTTCCTATAATCTATACGACCGCTACTGCACTAGAAATTACTAATACATTGCATCAACCATGATTTTAGACCTTGTTTCATGAAAAGTGTTCTTATCTTTATTTGACAGTTTCAACATGCTGAAAATAGTCTCATAGCATTTCTATAATCTATACGACCGCTACTGGACTAGAAATTACTTACAAATTGCATCAACCATGATTTTAGACCTTGTTTAATGAAAAGCTTTCATATCTCTATTTCACAGTTTCAACATGCTGAAAATAGTCTCATAGTGTTCCTATAATCTATACTGACGCTAATGCACTAGAAATTTCTTACGTATTGCATCAAACATGATTTTAGACCTTGTTTCATGAAAAGTGTTCATATCTTTATTTCACAATTTCAACAAGCTTAAAAATAGTATCATAGCGTTCCTATAATCTATACGACCGCTACTGCACTAGAAATTACAAAACAATTGCATCA
Organism: Brachymystax lenok tsinlingensis; assembly: GCA_030435695.1. Lineage (NCBI taxonomy): Eukaryota > Metazoa > Chordata > Actinopteri > Salmoniformes > Salmonidae > Brachymystax > Brachymystax lenok. The sequence continues at coordinate 40,553,974 of CM059810.1, forward strand.
ACCATGATTTTAGACCTTGTTTCATGAAAAGTGTTCATATCTTTTTCACAGTTTCAACATACTGAAAATAGTCTCATAGCGTTCCTAAAATATATACTAACGCTACTGCAGTAGAAATTACTTGAAATTGCATCAAACATGATTTTAGACCTAGTTTCATGAAAAGTGTTCATGTCTTTATTTCACAGTTTCAACATGCTGAAAATAGTCTCATAGCGTTCCTATAATCTATACGACCGCTACTGCACTAGAAATTACTAAGAAATTGCATCAACCATGATTTTAGACCTTGTTTAATGAAAAGTGTTCATATCTTTATTTCACAGTTTCAACATGCTGAAAATAGTCTCATAGCGTTCCTATAATCTATACTGAACGCTAATTCACTAGAAATTACTTACGATTGCATCAAACATGATTTTAGACCTTGTTTCATGAAAAGTGTTCATATCTTTATTTCACAGTTTCAACATGCTGAAAATAGTCTCATAGCGTTCCTATAATCTATACAACAGCTACTGCACTAGAAATGTCGTACAAATTCCATCAAACATGATTATAGACCTAGTTTCATGAAAAGTGTTCATATCTTTATTTCACAGTTTCAACATGCTGAAAATAGTCTCATAGCGTTCCTATAATCTATACGACCGCTACTGCACTAGAAATTACTTACGAATTGCATCAACCATGATTTTAGACCTTGTTTCATGAAAAGTGTTCATATCTTATTTGACAGTTTCAACATGCTGCAAATAGTCTCATAGCATTCCTATAATCTATACGACCGCTACTGGACTAGAAATTACTTACAAATTGCATCAACCATGATTTTAGACCTTGTTTAATGAAAAGCTTTCATATCTCTATTTCACAGTTTCAACATGCTGAAAATAGTCTCATAGTGTTCCTATAATCTATACTGACGCTAATGCACTAGAAATTTCTTACGTATTGCATCAAACATGATTTTAGACCTTGTTTCATGAAAAGTGTTCATATCTTTATTTCACAATTTCAACAAGCTTAAAATAGTATCATAGCGTTCCTATAATCTATACGACCGCTACTGCACTAGAAATTACAAAACAATTGCATCAACCATGATTTTAGACCTTGTTTCATGAAAAGTGTTCATATCTTTTTCACAGTTTCAACATACTGAAAATAGTCTCATAGCGTTCCTAAAATATATACTAACGCTACTGCAGTAGAAATTACTTGAAATTGCATCAAACATGATTTTAGACCTAGTTTCATGAAAAGTGTTCATGTCTTTATTTCACAGTTTCAACATGCTGAAAATAGTCTCATAGCGTTCCTATAATCTATACGACCGCTACTGCACTAGAAAATACTAAGAAATTGCATCAACCATGATTTTAGACCTTGTTTAATGAAAAGTGTTCATATCTTTATTTCACAGTTTCAACATGCTGAAAATAGTCTCATAGTGTTCCTATAATCTATCTGACGCTAATTCACTAGAAATTACTTACGAATTGCATCAAACATGATTTTAGACCTTGTTTCATGAAAAGTGTTCATATCTTTATTTCACAGTTTCAACATGCTGAAAATAGTCTCATAGCGTTCCTATAATCTATACAACAGCTACTGCACTAGAAATGTCGTACAAATTCCATCAAACATGATTATAGACCTAGTTTCATGAAAAGTGTTCATATCTTTATTTCACAGTTTCAACATGCTGAAAATAGTCTCATAGCGTTCCTATAATCTATACGACCGCTACTGCACTAGAAATTACTTACGAATTGCATCAACCATGATTTTAGACCTTGTTTCATGAAAAGTGTTCATATCTTATTTGACAGTTTCAACATGCTGCAAATAGTCTCATAGCATTCCTATAATCTATACGACCGCTACTGGACTAGAAATTACTTACAAATTGCATCAACCATGATTTTAGACCTTGTTTAATGAAAAGCTTTCATATCTCTATTTCACAGTTTCAACATGCTGAAAATAGTCTCATAGTGTTCCTATAATCTATACGACGCTAATGCACTAGAAATTTCTTACGTATTGCATCAAACATGATTTTAGACCTTGTTTCATGAAAAGTGTTCATATCTTTATTTCACAATTTCAACAAGCTTAAAATAGTATCATAGCGTTCCTATAATCTATACGACCGCTACTGCACTAGAAATTACAAAACAATTGCATCAACCATGATTTTAGACCTTGTTTCATGAAAAGTGTTCATATCTTTTTCACAGTTTCAACATACTGAAAATAGTCTCATAGCGTTCCTAAAATATATACTGACGCTACTGCAGTAGAAATTACTTCAAATTGCATCAAACATGATTTTAGACCTAGTTTCATGAAAAGTGTTCATGTCTTTATTTCACAGTTTCAACATGCTGAAAATAGTCTCATAGCGTTCCTATAATCTATACGACCGCTACTGCACTAGAAAATACTAAGAAATTGCATCAACCATGATTTTAGACCTTGTTTAATGAAAAGTGTTCATATCTTTATTTCACAGTTTCAACATGCTGAAAATAGTCTCATAGTGTTCCTATAATCTATCTGACGCTAATTCACTAGAAATTACTTACGAATTGCATCAAACATGATTTTAGACCTTGTTTCATGAAAAGTGTTCATATCTTTATTTCACAGTTTCAACATGCTGAAAATAGTCTCATAGCGTTCCTATAATCTATACAACAGCTACTGCACTAGAAATGTCGTACAAATTCCATCAAACATGATTATAGACCTAGTTTCATGAAAAGTGTTCATATCTTTATTTCACAGTTTCAACATGCTGAAAATAGTCTCATAGCTGTTCCTATAATCTATAATGACCGCTACTGCACTAGAAATTACTTACGAATTGCATCAACCATGATTTTAGACCTTGTTTCATGAAAAGTGTTCATATCTTATTTGACAGTTTCAACATGCTGCAAATAGTCTCATAGCATTCCTATAATCTATACGACCGCTACTGGACTAGAAATTACTTACAAATTGCATCAACCATGATTTTAGACCTTGTTTAATGAAAAGCTTTCATATCTCTATTTCACAGTTTCAACATGCTGAAAATAGTCTCATAGTGTTCCTATAATCTATACTGACGCTAATGCACTAGAAATTTCTTACGTATTGCATCAAACATGATTTTAGACCTTGTTTCATGAAAAGTGTTCATATCTTTATTTCACAATTTCAACAAGCTTAAAATAGTATCATAGCGTTCCTATAATCTATACGACCGCTACTGCACTAGAAATTACAAAACAATTGCATCAACCATGATTTTAGACCTTGTTTCATGAAAAGTGTTCATATCTTTTTTCACAGTTTCAACATACTGAAAATAGTCTCATAGCGTTCCTAAAATATATACGAACGCTACTGCAGTAGAAATTACTTCGAAATTGCATCAAACATGATTTTAGACCTAGTTTCATGAAAAGTGTTCATGTCTTTATTTCACAGTTTCAACATGCTGAAAATAGTCTCATAGCGTTCCTATAATCTATACGACCGCTACTGCACTAGAAAATACTAAGAAATTGCATCAAACATGATTTTAGACCTTGTTTCATGAAGTGTTCATAACTTTATTTCACAGTTGCAACATGCTGAAAATAGTCTCATAGCATTCCTATAATCTATACGAACGCTAATGCACTAGAAATTACTTACGAATTGCATCAAACATGATTTTAGACCTTGTTTCATGAAAAGGGTTCATATCTTTATTTCACGGTTTCAACATGCTGAAAATAGTCTCATAGCGTTCCTATAATCTATACGACCGCTACTGTACTAGAAATTACTAAGAAATTGCATCAAACATGATTTTAGACCTTGTTTCATGAAGTGTTCATATCTTTATTTCACAGTTTCATCAAGCTGAAAAGAGTCTCATAGCGTTCCTATAATCTATACGACCGTTACTGCACTAGAAATTACTAAGAAATTGCATCAAACATGATTTTAGATCTTGTTTCATGAAAAGGGTTCATATCTTTATTTCACGGTTTCAACATGCTGAAAATAGTCTCATAGCGTTCCTATAATCTATACGAACGCTAATGCACTAGATATTACTTACAAAATGCATCAAACATGATTTTAGACCTTGTTTCATGAAGAGTTCATATCTTTATTTCACAGTTTCAACAAGCTGAAAAGAGTCTCATAGCGTTCCTATAATCTATACGACCGCTACTGCACTAGAAATTACTAAGAAATTGCATCAAACATGATTTTAGACCTTGTTTCATGAAGTGTTCATATCTTTATTTCACAGTTTCATCAAGCTGAAAAGAGTCTCATAGCGTTCCTATAATCTATACGACCGTTACTGCACTAGAAATTACTAAGAAATTGCATCAAACATGATTTTAGATCTTGTTTCATGAAAAGGGTTCATATCTTTATTTCACGGTTTCAACATGCTGAAAATAGTCTCATAGCGTTCCTATAATCTATACGAACGCTAATGCACTAGATATTACTTACAAAATGCATCAAACATGATTTTAGACCTTGTTTCATGAAGTGTTCATATCTTTATTTCACAGTTTCAACAAGCTGAAAATAGTATCATAGCGTTCCTATAATCTATACGACCGCTACTGCACTAAAAATTACAAAAAAATTGCTTCAACCATGATTTTAGACCTTGTTTCATGAAAAGTGTTCATATCTTTTTTCACAGTTTCAACATACTGAAAATAGTCTCATAGCGTTCCTAAAATATATACGAACGCTACTGCAGTAGAAATTACTTCGAAATTGCATCAAACATGATTTTAGACCTAGTTTCATGAAAAGTGTTCATGTCTTTATTTCACAGTTTCAACATGCTGAAAATAGTCTCATAGCGTTCCTATAATCTATACGACCGCTACTGCACTAGAAAATACTAAGAAATTGCATCAAACATGATTTTAGACCTTGTTTCATGAAGTGTTCATATCTTTATTTCACAGTTTCATCAAGCTGAAAAGAGTCTCATAGCGTTCCTATAATCTATACGACCGTTACTGCACTAGAAATTACTAAGAAATTGCATCAAACATGATTTTAGATCTTGTTTCATGAAAAGGGTTCATATCTTTATTTCACGGTTTCAACATGCTGAAAATAGTCTCATAGCGTTCCTATAATCTATACGAACGCTAATGCACTAGATATTACTTACAAAATGCATCAAACATGATTTTAGACCTTGTTTCATGAAGTGTTCATATCTTTATTTCACAGTTTCAACAAGCTGAAAAGAGTCTCATAGCGTTCCTATAATCTATACGACCGCTACTGCACTAGAAATTACTAAGAAATTGCATCAACCATGATTTTAGACCTTGTTTCATGAAAAGTCTTAATATCTTTATTTCACAGTTTCAACATGCTGAAAATAGTCTCATAGCGTTCCTATAATCTATACGAACGCTACTGCACTAGAAATTACTAAGAAATTGCATCAACAATGATTTTTGACTGTTGTTAACCCTGAAGGTACTGGTATTAACCACAATATCTGACTGTTAAGCCTGTAGTTTCTGGTATTAACTATGACATCTGACTGTTTTTAACACTGAAGGTACTGGTATTAACCATGATGTATAACTGTTTTTAACCATGTAGGTACTGGTCTTAAAACCATGATATCTGACTGTTTTTATCTCTTTAGGAACTGGTATCAACCATGATATTTGACTTTTTTTAAACCCAGTGCGTACTGGTATTAACCATGATATCTGACTGTTTTTAACCCTGTAGGTCCTGGTATTAGAAATGATATCTGAATGTTGTTAACCCTGTAGGTCCTGGTTTTTATCCATTTATCTGACAGTTTTTAACCATGAAGGTACTGCTATTATCTACAATATCTGACTGTTATTAACTCTGTAGGTACTGGTATAAACCACGATATCTGTCTTTTTAACCCTGAAGGTTCTGGTATTAACCATGATATCTGACTGTTTTTAGCCCCATAGGTACTGATGTTAACCATGATATCTGACTTTTGTTAACCCTGAAGGTACTGGTATTAACCACAATATCTGACTGTTATTAAGCCTGTAGTTTCTGGTATTAACCATGACATCTGACTGTTTTTATCCCTGTAGGAACTGGTATTAACCATGATATCTGACTTTTTTTAAACCCAGTGCGTACTGGTATTAACCATGATGTCTGACTGTTTTTAACCCTGTAGGTACTGGTGTTAACCTTCATATGTGACTGTTTTTAACCCTGTAGGTATTGGCATTAACCATGATATCTGACTCTTGTTAACCGTGTAGGTAATGGTATAAACAATGTCTTACTGTTTTTAACGCTGTAGATGTTGGTATTAAAACTATGATATCTGACTGTTTTTAACCATGTAGGTATTGGTATAAACCAATATATCTGACTTTTTAACCCTGTAGGTACTGGTATTAACCATGATATCTGACTTTTTAACCCTGAAGGTTCTGGTATTAACCATGATATCTGACTGTTTTTAGCACCGTAGTTTCTGGTATTAACCATGACATCTGACTGTTTTTAACACCGAAGGTACTGGTATAAACCATGATATCTGACTGTTGTTAACCCTGTAGGTACTGGTATTAACCACATTATCTGACTGCTTTTAACCCTGTAGGTACTGGAATTAGCAATGATATCTGAATGTTGTTAACCCTGTAGGTACTGGTATTTATCATTATATCTGACAGTTTTTAACCATGAAGGTACTGATATACGCATGCTCTGAGGACACGGCCAGGGATGCCATCTGGGCCAGCAGCCTTGCGAGGGTTAACACATCTAAGTATTTTCCCCACGTTGGCTGCGGTGAAGGAGAGCCCGCAGGTTTTGGTAGCGGGCCGTGTTGGTGGCACTGTATTGTCCTCAAAGCGAGCAAAGAAGTTGTTTAGTAAGTCTGGGAGCAGGACGTCGTGGTCTTCGACGGGGCTGGTTTTCTTTTTGTAGTCCGTGATTGACTGTAGACCCTGCCACATTACTCTCGTGTCTGAGCCGTTGAATTGTGACTCTACTTTGTCTCTATATTGACGCTTAGCTTGTTTGATTGCCTTGCCAAGGGAATAGCTACACTGTTTGTATTCAGTCATGTTTCCGGTCGCCTTACCCTGGTTAAAAGCAGTGGTTCGCGCTTTCAGTTTTGCACGAATGCTGCCATCAATCCACGGTTTCTGGTTGGGGAAGGTTTTAACAGTTGCTATGGGTACAACATCACCAATGCACTTGCTAATAAACTTGCTCACCGAATCAGCGTATACATCAATGTTGTTGTCAGATGCTATCCGGAACATATCCCAGTCCACGTGCTCGAAGCAATCTTGCAGCATGGAATCAGATTGGTCGGACCAGCGTTGAACAGACCTGAGAACGGGCGTTTCCTGTTTTAGTTTCTGTTTGTAGGCTGGGAGCAAAAAAATGGAGTCATGGTCAGACTTGCCGAAAGGAGGGCGGAGTATAGCCTTCTATGCATCACGGAAGTTAGAATAACAATGATCCAGGATTTTACCAGCCCATGTTGCACATTCGATATGCTGATAAATTTCGTGAGCCTTGTTTTCAAATTCGCCTTATTAAAATCCCCAGCCACAATAAATGCAGTCTCAGGATATGTGGTTTCCAATTTGCATAGAGTCTAATGGATTTCTTTCAGTGCCGTTGATGTGTCAGCTTGGGGGGGATGTACACGGCTGTGATTATAATCGAGGAGAATTCTCTTGGTAGATAATGCGGTCGGCATTTGATTATAAGGAATTCTATGTCAGGAGAACAAAAGGACTTGAGTTCCTACATGTTGTTATGATCACACCACGTCTCATAAGACACACCCCCCGCCCTTCTTCTTACCAGATAGATGTTTGTTTCTGTCGGCGCGATGCGTGGAGAAACCAGGTGGCTGTACCAACTCTGATAACGTGTCCTGAGTGAGCCATGTTTTCGTGAAGCAAAGAACGTTGCAGTCTCGGATGTCTCTCTGGAAGGCAATCCTTGATCTGATTTCATCCACTTTGTTGTCCAGAGACTGGACATTGGCGAGTAAAATACTCGGGAGAGGTGTACGATCGCCCGTCTCGTAGCTTGACCAGAAGACCGCCGCGTTTCCCCCTTCTTCGGCGCCGCCGTTGTTTTGAGTCGCCGGCTGGGATCCAGTCTATTGTCCTAGTTGGGGTACCAAACAGAGGATCCGCTTCGGGAAAGTCGTATTCCTGGTCATAATGTTGGTAAGTTGACGTTGCTCTGTTTTTATCTATGTAGGAACTGGTATTACACTTGACATCTGATTGTTATAAAGCCTGTAGGTACTGGTATTAACCATGATAGCTGACTGTTTTTAACACTGTAGGTACTGGTATTAACCATGATTGCTGACTGTTTTTAACCATGTAGGTATTAGTAGTTACCATGATATCTCAATGTATGACTGTTTTTAAACCTGTAGGTACTGGTATTAACCAAAATATCTGAATTTTGTTAACATTGTAGGTACTGGTTTTTAACCATGATATCTGATGGTTTTTAACCCTGTAGGTACTGGTATTAACCATGATATCTGACTGTTATTAAACCTGTAGGTACTGGAATTATCCATGATATCTGATGGTTTTTAACCCTGTAGGTAATAGTATTAACCATGATATCTGACTGTTATTAACCCTGTAGGTACTGGAATTATCCACGATATTTGATGGTTTTTAACCCTGTAGGTACTGATATTAACCATAATATCTGAAATGTGTTAACCTTGTAGGTATTGGTTTTTACCATGATATCTGACTGTTATAATGATAGCCTGTAGGTACTGGTATTAACCATGACATCTGACTGTTTTTAACACTGTAGGTACTAGTATTAACCATGATGTCTGACTGTTTATAACCCTGAAGGTACCGGTATTAATCATGATATCTGAAAGTGGTTAACACTGTAGGTACTTCTAATAACCATAATGTCTGACTGTTTTTAAACCTGTAGGTACTGGTATTAACCTTGATATCTGACTGTTTTAACCCTGTAGATAATGGTATTAACCTTGATATCTGACTGTTTTTAACCACGTTGGTACTGGTATTAACTACGATATCTGACTGTTTTTATCCCTGTAGGAACTGGTATTAACCATAATATCTAAATGTTGTTAACCCTGTAGGTAATGGTTTTAACAATGATGTCTGACTGTTTTTATTTCTGTAGATGTTGTTATTAACCATGCTATCTGACTATTTTGAACACTGTAGGTACTGGTATTTGTCATTATATCTGGCTTTTTTTAAACATGAAGGTACTGCTATTATCCACAATATCTGACTGTTTTCAACACTGTAGGTAATGGTATTAACCATGATTGCTGACTGTTTTTAACCCTGTAGGTATTGGTAGTTACCATGATATCTCAGTGTTTTTAACCCTGCAGGTACTGGTGTTATTAACCATGACATTTGACTGTTATTAACCCTGTAGGTACTGGAATTAACCATGATATCTGATTTTTTTTTTTACCCAGTAGGTACTGTTATTAACCATAATATCAGAATTTTGTTAACATTGTAGGTACTGGTTTTAACCATGATATCTGACTGTCTGACTGTTTTAACCTTGTAGGTACTGGTATTAACCATAATATCAGAATTCTGTAGGTACTGGTACTGGTTTTTAACCATGATATGTGATGGTTTTTAACCCTGTAGGTACTGGTAATAACCATGATATCTGACTGTTATTAACGCTGTAGGTACTGGAATTATCCATGATATTTGATGGTTTTTAACCCTGTAGGTTCTGATATTAACCATGATATCTGAATTTTGTTAACCTTGTAGGTACCGGTTTTTACCATGACATCTGACTGTTTTTAACACTGTATGTACTGGTATTAACCAGGATAGCTGACTGTTTTTAACCCTGTAGTTAATGTTATTAACCATGATATCTGACTGTTTTTAACCCTGTAGGTTCTGGATTAACCATGATAGCTGAATGTTTTTAACGCTGGAGGTATTGGTAGTTACCATGATTTCTGACTGTTTTTAACCCTGTAGGTACATGTATTAACCACTATATCTGACTGTTTCTCAACCTGTAGGATTTGGTAATAACCATGATATCGGACTATTTTTAACCCTGTAGGTACTGGTATTACAAAGATATCTGACTGTTGTTACCCCTGTAGGTACTGGTATTTATCATTATATCTGACTGTTTTTAACACTGTAGGTTCTGGTATTAACCATGATTGCTGATTGTTTTTAACCATGTAGGTATTGGTAGTTACCATGATATCTCAGTGTTTTTAACCCTGTATGTACTGGTATTAACCATAATAAATGAATGTTGTTAACCCTGTAGGAATTGGTATTAACCATGATATCTGATGTTTTGTAACCCTGTGGGTACTGGTTTTAACCATGATATCTCAGTGTTTTTAACCCTGTAGGTACTGGTGTTATTAGCAATGACATTTGACTGTTATTAACCCTGTAGGTACTGGAATTAACCATGATATCTGACAGTTTTTTACCCTGTAGGTACTGTTATTAACCCTGATATCTGACTGTTTTTAACTCTGTAGGTATTGGTATTAACCATGATATCCGACTGTTTTTAACCCTGTAGGTACTGGTATTAACCATGATAGCTGACTGTTTTTAATCCTGTAGGTACTGGTTTTACCCATTATATCTGACTGTTTTTAACCCTGTAGGTATTGGTAGTTACCATGATATCTCAATGTATGACTGTTTTTAACCCTGTAGGTACTGGTATTAACCATGATAGCTGACTGTTTTTAATCCTGTAGGTACTGGTTTTACCCATTATATCTGACTGTTTTTAACCCTGTAGGTATTGGTAGTTACCATGATATCTCAATGTATGACTGTTTTTAAACCTGTAGGTACTGGTATTAACCATGATATCTCACTGTTTTTAGCCTTGTAGGTACTGGTGTTAACCAACACGTCTAAAAAAAAAGTAACACTGTAGGTAATGGTATTAACCAAGAAATCTGACTGTTATTAAGCCTGTAGGTATTGGTATTACCCATGACATTTGACAGTTTTTATCCCTGTTGGAACTGGTATTAACTATGATATGTGACTGTTTTTAACCCTGTAGGTATTGGTATTAACTATAATATCTGAATGTTGTTAACTCTGTAGGATCTGGTATTAACCATGATATCTGACTGTTTTTAACTCTGTAGGTATTCGCTTTAACCATGATATCTGACTAATTGTAACCCTGATTTTTTTAACTCTGCAGGTACTGGTATAAACCACAGCCTGATAACGGTGTTGGCCAAGCAGACAATGATGAGGAGGACTTTGTTGAGATACGCAACGATCTGAGTTCTCTGTAGTCATGGAATGACTTGTCATGTGGCAGCAAACTCTACTGGATTTGTTAGAAAGTGGTTTAACATCATCATGACAACATACTCTTAACACATGCTTAATCCTATAGTGCACACAACTTCCTCCTTCATTCTCGCTCTAAAACACGCATTCAAACACACCTATTGTTGTATTTCTTTGTAGTATCATATTAATAAAAGTCCTACTTATTTCCTGTTTGTAGTTTGCTGTGTACCAGTAGTTATGTTTCACACATTATCAGACATAATATGATGTCAGTACAGCAGACTCAACTGAATACATTTAACAAATGTATAATTTTGCTGTTATAATATCAAACCACACAGACACACTTGTTTACATTATTGTATGAGCATATTAATACAATTCCTACCTATTTTATGACTGTAGCTTCTAGCCTACCAGTAGACTAGTTATGTTCCACAAAACATTGTATACGTGCAATGATGTGAAACTCAAGCAATGACGCTTAGTACAAACGTTTGTCTCCTGAATACTATCCATGTAAATTTAAACATAAATCTACTTGCTCTCTTGAGGATCTTGGATCCCATCATTCTGCTAGTTCTGTTAAGAATCTTGAGTTGGAGTCGGTCGCCAGTAATATTTCCTCTAAAATTAAGCCTAACCAGGATGATGTGCCTGCAGCGGCAGGGGTTGTAGAAACTTCCAGTCCAGATCACACCAGAGATGCTTTTGGACGGGTAGGAGTGAGATTTGGGGATAAATTGGATCCCTGCTCTTTGGCCAACCCATATGTTCTGTCAAGCTAGGCAAAGAACAAACTGGGAACTGTTACATATGTCAAAGAAGTAGAATTGTTTAGATGTTGTGTGCATCCTCCACCCAGAAGCAGAGGATGCTCCCCATCACACATCTCAGGGCTCGACCTGTGGTGTGCTTTTCTCTATGGAGCAGGGTGCCGCTCAATGGAGTAATCAGTGCGGTGGCGTTGAGTGTACATCTGAAAAATAATATTTCTGGTGTTTTTTACGTCCTTTGTTGGTGAGACGTAGACCCAATGACTGAGACTGAGAATACCCTGTCTGTCTTGTTGAGCTTTAATAGAAAGTTCTTACTTGACGGTCAGGTTAGATCAACAATTTGGGGTTTTGTTCCAAACCCGTTACGGTGCTTTAGGTGCCAAGAATTTGTTGCAGCAGTGTGTAGAAGAGAGATCCAAAAATATGAAAAGTGTGAAAGAGGGTATAGTCAGAGGGGATAGTGAAAGCCCTGTGTGTCAACTGTGGGGGCACCCATGCAGTTGGGGATCTGAAGTGTGAGAGAGACAGGTTGAGATTGCCAGAGTTAGAGTGGGGTAGAAGGCCTCCTACGCTGAGGCAGTGAGGAAAGTAGATGATAGCCCAAGGGTGAGTGATTCAACTGGGAGTAGGACTGAAGATAAAGATCCAGAGAGGACACCTTTTAGATTTCTTGCATTTACTACCATGGTTATTAATTGTACTGCACTGATCGAGCGGAAATCCCAGAAGATACTGTGTGGTAGCTGCAGCAGTAGACATTCTTTTTTTTTTTTTTAAGAATGGGTTCCATCCTCCCAGGTCAACGGCAAGGTGTAGGATCTGTTAGGGTCAAGTAGAGGGATGGGATGGTGTGTGTGTTGGGTATAGCGCTGTATACAGGTGTAGGATCTTAATCTGATCCACCTGTTGCACAATAACTTTTCTGCAATGCATTTAGCATGTAGTTTAGTATTGTTGTCTAGTATTGGCATGTATTTTCAAGTACAAATATTTAAATATTCAAATACTCCCATGTATTTGAACCCAGGTCTGATGCATATTTTACTTTCTCTTCTGCACTGTAGGTGAAGCAGGAAGAGATACATTTTCCTTGATGGACCTCTAGGGATTGAAACAGTTTTGGCCTCACCTGCTGACTATTCAAAGTGATGATCTCGCTGCAAAGAGGTGAGTTTATGAAGAAACAGTTTTTGTCTCTGTCGCCTTCTACAGCCAGTCTGTGTCATGGTAACGCTGCACCCTGTACTATTACGGTGACTCTTTTGTCAGAGGAAAAATCACTATTATGCTCAGCAAAACCCCTGTCACTGGTTGACCTTTATTCCTCCTGTCTCTCTCTTTTACTCTCTCTCTTACTGTCTCTCCTTCCATCCATCCTGAACAGCAAAAACTCCAAGCCCCCATTATTATAATGACAGCACAGAGTTATTCTGGTCACGTGGTCAGCAAATTGAACTCCTGGCCAAATACAGCAAGTACTTTTTTCTCCCAAACAGACAGACATTTATGTTTCTATAATATGTGACACATGTGGAGTCAAACCTACAACCCTGGAGTTGTAAACTACAGACCATGTTGTTGTAACTCTACAGACCTATGGTGTTGTAACACTACAGACCCTGGTGTTGTACACTAGGGACTGTTGTTGTAACTGTACTGTCCCTGGTGTTGTAACACTACAGACCCTGGTGTTGTACACTACAGACCTTGTTGTTACAACACTACAGACCCTGGTGCTGTACACTCCAGACCCTGTTGTTGTAACACTACTGTCCCTGGTGTTGTACACTACAGAACCTGTTGTTGTAACACTACTGTCCCTGGTGTTGTAACACTACAGACCCTGGTGTTGTAACACTACAGACCCTGGTGTTGTAACACTCCAGACCCTGGTGTTGTAACACTACAGACCCTGGTGTTGTACACTACAGACCCTGTTGTTGTACACTACAGACCCTGTTGTTGCAACACTACAGACCCTGGTGTTGAAACACTACATACCCTGGTGTTGAAACACTACAGACCCGGTTGTTGTAACACTACACACCCCGGTGCTGTAACACTACACACCCCGGTGTCGTAACACAAACACACCCCGGTGTCGTAACACTAACAGACCCCGGTGTTGTAACACTACAACCCTGGTGTTGTAACACTACAGACCCTGGTGTTGTAACACTACAACCCTGGTGTTGTAACACTACACACCTTGGTGTTGTAACACTTCAACCCTGGTGTTGTAACACTACACACCTTGGTGTTGTAACACTAAAGACCCTGATGTTGTAACACTACAACCCTGGTGTTGTAACACTACACACCCTGGTGTTGTAACACTACACACCCCGGTGTTGTAACACTACACACCCCGGTGTTATAACACTACACACACTGGTGTTGTTTCACTACACACCCTGGTGTTGTAACACTACACACCCTGGTGTTGTAACACTACAGACCCCGGATTATCTAACTGAGCTATTGGAACCTCCATCTGTCCCTCTCCCTCTCTAGTGTCTTGCTAAGTTTTCCTGACCTGTCCGCTTCCTGTGTGGGTTGGAATGCAGATCCGTTTCCTGAGAAAGAAAATAAAAAAGAAAGAAAGAAAGAGAGAAAGGAAAAAAGAAAGCAAACCAGGACCAGGAGACCTCAAGGCTAGAGAAACATTTAGCTGAGTTCATCTTATCCTCTTTCCATGAACTAGGGCACAATAAGACACTTATACCTGCTGAACATGCTTCGGTGAAAGGCTAGAATTCCTCACAGTCTCACAGCCCAAAGTATTTAGATTTCCGTTCTATCGTTGGAAAGCTGAACAGGCACAATAAAAGAGTAGAACCATTCATATCATTCTATACAATCTATCTCTGTGTCTAAAGTGAGGTGAGTGCGGGCACCTGTTTTATTATTGACAAAAGTGGGGGCACATGTAGACTGCGCACCAGTGGAGGCTGCTGAGGGGAGTACGGCTCATAATAATGGTTGGAATGGTATCTATATCAACCATATGGAAACCACGTTGATGTGTTTGATAGCATTCCATTGACTCCATTCCAGCAATTATTATCAGCCGTCCTCCCCTCTGCAGCCTTCCAGCCTCCACTGCTGCGCACACACACTTATGTACAGTCACACTCAAACAAACACATACACCCCTTCATGCATCCTACTACTGTAGAGGTATGTGTGGAATACCCTCAATAACACCTGACAAGCGAAGATGAGTCCATCACTGTCCCATCCAACGTGTATACCATCAGCCAGCTGCCTTCGTCACAAGCAACATGCAGCCTGTAGCCCCTCCCTCCCCTCTCCCCCCGACTCTCTGTCTCCAGTATTCCTGCTGATGCTGCTGTGGCAACCGTATCCAAGGAAAACAATCATTTCCTGGCCGTCTGCTGGAGGCGACCACTGCCAGCACAGCCGGTGTCCAGCGTCAGTGTTGTTTCATTCAGGGGCTTCTCGTCATCACCAAGTCCCCGACTCTGGCCCCAGACACTACAGCCAATAAACTACAGGAGGAGACAACACGGGTGTGTTCACTAGGAACCAAACAGAGCCAAACAGTACGAAACAGAACCAAACGGGGAGGGACCTAGATAAATTGGTCCAATAGAACATCTTGTTTTTGTTGCAAAACCTTTTCTGTATGGAGTAAACTATTTCCGTTGCAAAACGTTTTAGCCCAATGATTACGGATTCTTACAGATTCGTCGACATCCATTGAGACATGCTGCTACAAGATGTACTGAATGGGATGCTTCAGCAGAAAGCCCCATATGTACTGTAAGCCAAGGACGGCATGCATTTATCAAAGTGAATCCAAGAGTGAATGCATTGACCTTTAGCACTATCAGTCCCAAGCCAGAATCTGCATTTTTGAGGTCTTGTACAACCCTCATATTTAGTGTTTCACCATTTCCTTTTCAGAGGAGACACTTTTATCCAAAGCGTCTTATCTGACAGTGAATGCATAGACTTTTAAGTGCATTTCATCCCTTCGGGAGTCGAACCCAAAACCCTGCAGATGCTGAGCCGAACAGGACCTTATACTGTAATGTGTAACAGACCATGTAACCCACAGCCCCTCGATGCACACTTACAGCCGTTCACTGTACATTTTCTCTTTCGGATGGGCCTCTATAAAACAGTTTTTCTCCTGCATGTGTAGCTCTGCTCTGCTTTTGGTTCTGAGACTGATACAGTGTTCTTTGTGAATCAGTTGACCTTTGAAAACAAATAGTCAGTCCGTCTCCAGAGATGGAGTCCAGGGTTGGATGCCAATGAAGTCAAATATTGGCAATAGCTTTGTGTGTGTGTGTGTGTGTGTGGGTGTGTGTGTGTGTGTGTGTGTGTGTGTGTGTGTGTGTGTGTGTGTGTGTGTGTGTGTGTGTGTGTGTGTGTGTGCGTGCGTGCGTGTGCGTGTGTGTGTGTGGACTGCCCTGCAGTTCATATTCACATGTGTATCAGTGTATGTTTGTGTAACAGAGTTTGTCCCTGCATAGCTGATATAGGATGCAATCTGACGTTCACGACCACACTATCCACTGAGCAGCATTATAACCACTAGCCTATAAACCCTGCTTTAGTTGGTCTAAGGGCAACAAGCTGTCTGTACATATGTACAGTGTGTGTGTATGTGTGTGTGTGTGTGTGTGTTTGTTGTGTGTGTGCGTTTGTGTGTGTGTGTGTGAGTGAGTGAGTGAGTGAGTCAGTGCGTGCAGTGTGTGTCTGCATGCCGCTCTCTTGCCCAGGTGCGTGTGTCTGCATGCATCTGTGAGAGCCAGTTAACACAAATAGAGGCCAGCTGTTGCCACAAAGCTTTGCCCAAACCCATGTAGAAGACGTGCCTTGGATGCATGTTCAGCTTTCAAAACAGGACATTAACTGCATTGTGCTTAAAGAAGTGTTATATGCTATGTCCTGCAATGTTGGTTAGTATGTAATTACAGTAATAACACAGTCGGATGATAAAATCCCTTTTATTTGTGTCCAGCCGAACTCGTTTACCCTTGAACGCAAGAGCACGTGTGCACACACACACACACACACACACCAAAGTCCTCTCTCCAGGGCCATGCACACAAAAACAGACGTCCCAGAGAGAAGATAGCATGGATTATTTCAGCCTGGAAATTATTATGCTCTGTATCACTAGTAACTCGGACTTCCTGTTTCCCACGGTTGCCGGGAGTCTGACTATCAGCGTAACCGACGGTCAAGACCCCCATTGCATTGTCTTACTCCCACACAAGCATAGATACAGTCAGTCACATTACATTCAGTATAATGCTTTTCTTGCTGTGTCACTCAAAGACACACACTTGCATGAACAGTTTCAGACGTCTATTAGCTATGTGTATTATGGGAAATTCATAGTGTATGTTCTAAGATTTGTTGGAAAAAGTGAATGAAATGATTTGTTTATGTAATGTTTTTATCTACGCTTTAATCTGAGTGTACTTTCACAAGTGTCAAATGTTATTACAGCCTCTGCTAACTACTGGTCATGTACCGTACTGTAGAAAATGACTGTTTGAGGTTGGCTTACAAAGACCACAGCAAAATGTTCTCAAAGCATTCTTTGTAAAAGTGAGAACTTGATTGGCCCAGTTTTGATAGATATGTGGATTTTGTATTCATGTTATTTTTTTAAATCACCCACATTTTCCTACGAGGGCTAGGCTAACTCTGCTTATCCTTCAGTGCTCACGATTTAGACTGGCATTTTTCCAATAATAAACTATATCAGCAAAGAATTTGAGACTGTTTCCTCTGTGCGCCACTTAAGAAGCGGAGGGAAGACGAGTGGGGGATTATAGGAGGCATCATGAATGGGGCTTTCTTCACCCTTTCCACCCCTCCCATGTGACCTGCCCCTCCCATGTGACCTAGTGAGAGATCTCAGAATGTGTCTCTTCTCATCTTCCAGGATTAAATGGTGAATAGTTGGTCCGTAGGTAGGTAGTGACTCATCTAGGATAAACACACACTCACACACAGTAACAAATTACACACACACACAGTCAGATATCCAAATATGCACTCAGTCATTTCCGATGATCATCAGATCCACTGCAACACTACGCTGGCCTCTCTCCACTTCACTAACCAGCCATAACCACATGCTAGTTACGTCACCACGCTAGTTCCCGTCACCACGCTAGTTACCGTCACCACGCAAGTAACCGTCACCACGCAAGTTACCGTCACCACGCTACTTACCGTCACCCCGCTAGTTACCGTCACCACGCTAGTTACCGTCACCACGCTAGTTACGTCACCACGCTAGTTACCGTCACCACGCTAGTTACCGTTACCACGCTAGTTACCGTCACCACGCTAGTAACCGTCACCCCGCTAGTTACCTTCACCCCGCTACTTACCGTCACCACGCTAGTTACGTCACCACGCTAGTTATCGTCACCACGCTAGTTACCGTCACCCCGCTAGTTACCGTCACCATTCTAGTTACCGTCACCACGCTAGTTACCGTCACCACGCTAGTTACGTCACCACGCTAGTTACCGTCACCACGCTAGTTACCGTCACCACGCTAGAAACTTCACCAAGCTAGTTACCGTCACCACGCTAGTTACCGTCACCACGCTAGTTACCGTCACCACGCTAGTTACGTCACCACGCTAGTTATGTCACCACGCTAGTTACCGTCACCACGCTAGTGACGTCACCACGCTAGTTACCGTCACCACGCTAGTTACGTCACCACGCTAGTTACCGTCACCACGCTAGTTACCGTCACCACGCAAGTAACCGTCACCACGCTAGTTACCGTCACCACGCAAGTTACCGTCACCACGCTAGTTACCGTCACCCCGCTAGTTACCGTCACCATGCTAGTTACCGTCATCACGCTAGTTGCCATCATCACGCTATTTCTGTGATTCCAAATTGGCATAGCAGTCGGACGTTTGTTTTTGTCTTGTCCCGTCCTGTCCCATCTAAACATCGTTTTCCTTGTTTTTTTTTTCATATTTATTTTTGTATATATTTTAATATCACTTTCCATCTACGGACTGAATATACTCTCTTGCAACCCGCCTCACCAAATGTGGTATGGATCTACTATTTTTATTCTTAAGTTCTGTAACCCTATCAAAAGCTAGCCAGCTAACTGGCTACCAGCTAATTGGCTACTAGCTAGCGGCGGCCCGCTAGCTGTCCTGAGCACATCCTGAGCATCACATGTTAGTTTAAGAGGCCCATCGGACAAACTCTTTAGCCACTATACCTATTTTGCCAATTGGTCTGGTTTACTGTACGGAGCCCTGCTGATCCGTATGCCGACGGAACAGCACGAGGGGGCCACAACAGACTTTCTTCCGTTACGACGTCCATCCAAGGCCTCTCTGCTAGCTTGCTAGCCCTGGCCTGCTAGCTGCTTGAAGCCACTCACTGGACTCCTATGACCACTCGGCTATGAATGCCTCTCGCTAACGTCAATATGCCTTGTCCATTGCTGTTTTGGTTAGTAATTATTGCCTTATTTCACTGTAGAGCAGTGCTCAATACGCCTTAGTTAACTTCTTAGGGAGCGGCTGCATAGGTGACGGTTTTGGAGAGTCTGGCGTGCCCAAAGTAAAATGCCTGCCACTCAGGCCCAGAAAATAGGATATGCACATAATTAGTACTATTGGATAGGAAACACTCTGAAGTTTCTAAGAGTGTTAAAATAATGTATGTGAGTATAACAGAACTGATATAGCAGGCAAAAACCTGAGGAAAATCCATCCGGATTTGCAGTTTTTTTTGTACTTGACCTTCTTCTCCAGGCTGCCTATTCATTTTTATTTTAACTAGGACTGAGACTGCAATACCTATGGCTTCCACTAGATGTCAGCAGTCTCTATACAAAGACTGAGAGTTCTAGGAGTAAGCAAAATGGATAGGAAGAGGAAGTGGTCAAGGGAGCTCAGATGTCAACAAGATTTCTCGGGCAAGGGACTGGGTGCGCGCCCCACTTTATTTTACTTATATAACATATAGGTGACCATCCGAGTGAAATATTATTGCTAATATTCATAAAAGGATAGCTAAGGATGCATTATAACTGGTATTTGAAATGTAAGGCACCAAATTCAAAATCCAAAAGTTGAATTATTAAACATTCATCAATATACAAGTGTTGCATAGTCATCAAAAGCTCTGATTAAAAAAGGCTTTACGACAAAAGCACAACATTTGATTGTTTGAGGATAGCCCCTCTCATATTTTATGCATTAGCATAAATCCATAACCAACGCGGGTCTCACAAAACGCATAAAATCGCTAATATAAAATCGCTTACCTTTGATGAACTTCTGCTGAGGGCTTCCCAAGTCCAACGAAGACAATCCATGTTAGAAAAAGTAATTTATTATATCCATAAATCTCCGTTTGGTTGGCGCATTATGTTCATAAAATCCACCGTCGAGTCGCCCATAGAACCGTGAAGAGAACGCGTTCAAATTATACCTATCATATTTCTCCAAACAAATCAAACATCATTTTTAATGTTTCCTTAGGTATCATTTTATATATATTTACTATAATATTTCAACCGGATTGTAGCCTGACTGATAAAAATAAATAAAAGTGAGGCGCGCTCTCGTTCTCGTGACCGGAAAAAGTATTTCTCATTTCCACTTCCTTCAGTAAATCTTCTTCTATACGGTTCCCTTTAGCCCTATTGTTTTGAAACCTTGTTTGAAACCCTGTTGACATCCTGTGGAAGCCATAGGTACTGCAGTCTCAGTCCTACATAACAGAGAAATGAATAGGCACAATGGAGAAAAGGTCATTTACAAAAAAACTGCAAATCCGTATGGATTTTCCTCTGGTTTTCGCCTGCTATATCACTTCTGTTATACTCACATACATTAACACTTTTAGAAACGTCAGAGTGTTTCCTATCCAATAGTACTAATTATGTGCATATCCTATTTTCTGGGCCTGAATGGCCGACATTTTTCTTTGGGCACGCCAGACTCTCCAAAACCGTCTCCTTGGCAGCCGCTCCCTAAGAAGTTAACTAACCTCCAGACAAGCTTCAATTTAATCTAGAATCGGCTTCCTACTTCGCAACAAAGCATCCTTCACGCATGCTGCCAAACATACCCTCGTAAAACTGACAATCCTACCGATCCTCGACTTCGGCGATGCCATTTATAAAATAGCCCCATATACCACCCACCACTGCAACCTCTACGCTCTTGTTGGCTGGCCCTCGCTTCATTCTCGTTGCCAAACCCACTGGCTCCAGGTCATCTACAAGTCGTGGTTGGGTAAAGCCCCGCCTTATCTCAGCTCAATGGTCACCATAGCAGCACCCACCCGTAGCACGCGCTCCAGCAGGTAAATCTCACTGGTCACCCCCAAAGCCAATTCCTCCTTTCCTTCCAGTTCTCTGCTGCCAATGACTGGAACGAAATACAAAAATCAATGAAGTTGGAGACTCATATTTCCCTCACTAGCTTTAAGCACCAGCTGTCAGTGCAGCTCACAGATCTCTGCACCTGCACATAGCCCATCTGTAAACAGCCCATCCAACTACCTCATCCCCATACTGTATTTATTTATTTATCTTGCTCCTTTGCACCCCAGTATCTCTACTTGCACATTCAACTTCTGCACATCTACCATTCCAGTGTTTAATTGATATTCTGTAATTACCTCGCCACCATGGCCTATTTATTGCACTAACTCCTGTACTGTATTATTGACTGTATGTTTGTTTATTCTATGTGTAGCCCTTTGTTGTTGTATGTGTCGAACTGCTGTGCTTGGCCAGGTCGCAGTGGTGAATGAGAACTTGTTCTCAATTAGCCTACCTGGTTAAATAAAGGTGAAATAAATAACATAAAAATGTGTCATCACGCTAGCTCTGTGATGAGTAATAGTTACCGTCATCATGCTAGCTCTGTGATGAGTGCAAGTTACCATCACAATTCTACTTACCGTCAACACGCTAGTTACCGTCATCACGCTAGCTCTGTGATGAGTGCTAGTTACCGTCAACACGCTAGTTACCGTCATCACGCTAGTACTGTGATTATTGATAGTTCCTGTGACCAGTGCACCAAGCACATGCTGTGACGACAAATTAAATCTTGTATCCCCGACCATCTGTGTTTGTCATCACTATCTGGCCAAGTTGCAAAGTCAAACCACTGCCTAAAATCTGATTTTAAAACTAATGTTAACCCTAATCTTAACCACACTGCTAACTTTATGCCTAAGCCTGAACTTAAATTAAGACCAAACATATACATGTATGTTTATATAAATACCATTTTTTACTTTGCATCTTACCCATGTAGTGGGAACCCTATGTGTCCTCTGAGACCCATGAATGGTGGGTCAGAAATTGGACAGCTTGAGTTTCCCACAGAGAGTTCTAAAAAACAGAGTCAAGTTCTCCCCCAGGCCCCAGAGCCTCCCCTCCTCCCATCTGGATGACCCAGAAGAGGAAGAGGGGGCACAAGGGTGGAAAATAGTTTTTTGTTGTTGTTGGTGGGGGTTTGTCAATTTTTCCCTTGTTCCATTATCTGTTTTTGCTATAGCAACTGCTACCCTCAGGTCCATACTTCTAAAGCCCAACAGAAAACAATCATAGACGTTGACATCATCAACAACCGAGGGACTGGGAATGGGAATGGTGGAATTGTAATGACAGGTATGTTAGCCAGCTGAGACTGTAAGAGTCTGTGTGTAAAACACACACATTTCCTATGGTCGGTCTTTTCATTCTGATGGTTTTAAGCACACAGACCATATCTCCTGGTTGTAAGTCAGGCTAGATTGAGCCTGTGAGACCCTTACAGAGGGTGGGGGGGAGACCATGCCTGGGTGTGGAATTCTGCAGTGCCTTTTACAACCTTTTACAACCCCAGTGCTTTACAGGACTACAGCCTACAGAGCTCTTCCAAAGTTACAACAACTAAACGGAGGGTTTCCTATGTTTTTTGGTTTGGTAAGAGATGCCGTTACGATTTTGCTTGAGATATTCTCACTGTGAAGCTATGATATCAGAGCCTATGTATTTCAAGTGTCGGTAGCATTCCCAAAAAATGACATGTCTATATTAGGGAATGAGTGGTCGGCACTCAAAAATGCGGTAAGATGTTTTGCTTTGAAGACTTCCTAAAAACACAGTGATTCTGATTTCAAACTATCACTTTGCCCAGATGTGTCATGTAAAAAAAAGGCACACAACTCGTAGGCAGCCAAGTTAGCAGTTCTCGCACAGAGTGGCATATTCTCCAGGAATGTCTGTAAACAAGTCATGCTTTAATGTCTTTTTTGGGGGAGGTAGAGATGTTTGTGCAAGGATGCTTGTACAGTTACAGGGTGACATATGAAAAAAGAAAACCTCTCAGAAAGCCCTGCCAAAACATTACTGCAATCTCACTTGGCCCAAGGCCTGAGGTTTCACAGTGGTCTGTCTGTTACTAATCAAAACCAACTGGAGGGAGTCTTTCCCAGCTTAAGGAGATAGAGTGTAAGGAAAAGAGAGAGAGAGAGAGAGAGAGAGAGCGAGCAGAGAGAGAGAGAGAGAGAGAGAGAGAGAGAGAGAGAGAGAGAGAGAGAGAGAGACTTGAGAGGGAGGGTGATTTGAGAAGAAGTTGTCTTAACTCTGAAAGGAGGAGTAAGAAAGTAGGATAAACAGCTGAGAGGATCTGGTTTGCATGGAGAGCCTTGGAGGAGCTGTGAGAGAACCAGGGAGAAAGACAGTGATTAGGATGTGACTGAGATTCCCTGTCAAACAAGCCAGGAGGCGGAGAAGAGAAGAGGTGGGATTGGACGGAGGGAGAGGAGGAGAGTGAGAGAACCCCCCATTCCACCCCACCCATACTCCAGTCGTTCAGCGTCAGTGAAACCCCTAATGTGATCAAGATGGAAGCTCAAGCTATCTTTGGACTTTATACAACGCTCCGGCTTTTCGGCTGGCTCCGGGGGCTCCCTGCTCTCTGCTCCCAAAAAAGGGTAACGTCAGTGATGGATTTGATTTGAATCCGCAAACCCTGAGAGCGTTCCTCGGGACCTGGAATTAGGAACGACATCTCAGCAAAAGGGGGATTTGTTCCTTGAGAAAGGCTTGTAGGATTGGATTTGTCTGTCCCCTGACTTTGATGGATGCTAACTCTTCAACCCCATAGTGTTTATCCTCTGTTATCTTCTGTTATTCAGTCTTATGTTGCTACTGTGTGGGACTATGACAGTACCCCTCTGTATTCTGGTGGAGTATTGACAGTGAAGTAACTAATCTAGGCATGTTGTGTGAAGTGGCACACGGATTACGCTAATTGAGTACATTTTACTTCTGTTTGAGAAGCTGTAATAAGTATACAGTGCCCTCCCTAACTCAAGTGCCAGTTGACGTCAGAGGAGGAAGTCACCCCGGGTCACCCTACATCCAACAGCAGTCCTGGGGATGCTTAAGGTATAGACTGACTAGAGTCTAGAGTCTGACTAGAATCTTGTTTTGAGACATCCTCTGGCAGCTTTCCCCTAATAGAAGCATACACACACACTACTTTTCTACTGGTAATAGAATGCTCACAGCTCAAACGTCACTCCAAGTTCAAGGCAGTCAAAATGCAGTCCCTGAAAAGATGATTGACATGGTAATCTGATGCTCCAGTTGTTGAGGCCAGAGGACAGACCTAGGGAGCGTTTCCCATTCAGTGCAGATGGTGGATGAGCGATATGATCTCCTAGCAACAGCCTTCACAGCCGTTACATTACATCTGTCAGTGGGGGTCTTCAGAGATCCAAACAACGGCCGTCTAGCAATAACATACACAGATATTGTGTTGATTACAAATTGCACCCTATTCCCTATATAGTGCACTACCAGATCCTTATGGGCCCTGGTCAGAAGTAGTGCATTACTTAGGAAATAGGATGTCAAACCAAAGTCTTTCAAAATGTTGTTGTCTCCAATATAAAGCAAAGACCATATTGTGACATGATTTATGGAATATATGCTTCTTTTATTTTTTTAATGGGCAACTTCATCAGCTTCTTCCATTGTAATCCTTCCTTCTATCACTTCTGTCATAATGGTGCCAAAGACCTTTTATCTATAACAGAAATGGTTGCTTATGTTACTGTGCTGCTCTGTTTAAGCCATAGGGGAGGCTGTCTGTTTGTCTGTGAGTGTGTCCTGTCTGTTTCTCTCTCTCTCTGCCTGTCTGCCTCCATCACTGAGGTACGACATAGGCCAACAACATTGTCCCATCAAAGCAAGAAATTATTTAAGATTGGGTTTAAGATTTCAGTAAAGTGGTTAAATCGCTTGGCATTTTTCGACCCAAAAACAAAATCTGTGTGATGGAGTTATTTTTATGCTTCCTCCATCACTGGAACTATGTAGGCCCTTCAGGCAGCCTCTTCCCCTCTGACATTCCCAGACAGTGAATGTGGCTATTCAAGGCTCGCATTGAGCTGGAGCGAGAGACACACAAACAGACACATTCACAAGCTGGAGGGTGAGACACACTAATAGTTCTGTTATGAATGGGTTAGAGTCATGTGATGCACAGTGGTTTCTTGACGACCTCATCCCTGGTGTGGACAAATTGTCCCGGGGCGTTGTTGGTCCTCTTCTTTTGTCATACTCATAAAATCCTTGACTAGACATCATGGTGGAAATCTTCTGCTAAAATGTATTTAGCCATAGGTGAAAAGAGTATGTATGGAGGCTTCCCAACCCAGTTCCCAACCCTGTTCCAGGAAAACTGTCCTGCAATGCAGGAAATATAAAACTTGTAGTGTATTTTAGGTTTAAAAAGGCTTCTGAAGTTTGTAATTTCAACTTTGAAATTTCAGACTTGATTATCCTTTTTTTTAAATGCATCAACCCCTTACAAAAATGTCCATTAATTATAAACCACATAATAATTCACATTTCCTGTTGCTGCATGATTATTTTCCTGATATAGCAAACTGTCTCAAATGAATATCCTACATCTGTACAGTGCTTGATAGGGACTGTCTCAGTGTAATGTGTGTCCAATGTTTACAGTTTGAACTCGGGTTCACTGTCTTGTCTGGGAATGTTAAGATTAGGATGAGAAGCAACTCTCTTCTCTTAACCAGTCACATGTAAAAAAATATATCATTTAAAAATGATAAAACAGGAAAAAGTGAGAAAAGAAAAGCAACCACTGTCTGAGAAGTTGGTTTACCAGAAGTGGAAAGATGCTCTATATTGTCTCATAGTAGCCATTGCAGTTAACTATTCTGTTTTGTAATGTTAAAATCCTGTAATGTTCAGGATTGTTCCATGTAGGCTTGACATGGGGTTAATAACTATTGCAGTAACCTAGGTTCATGTCAGCTTGGGTTCACAACTATAGCAATAGCAAAGAACACTAACATAACATGATTACAGTACTCTTATTAAACCCCCCATGTTTATTTTCAGAATGTAACATAACTCGCATGATTACTGCCTCTAAAGTTTGCTAACCCCATAACCTGAGTAACCGATAACCTGAGTAACCGATAACCGGAGTAACCGATAACCTGAGTAACTGATAACCTGAGTAACCCATAACCAGAGTAACCCATAACCAGAGTAACCCATAACCTGAGTAACCCATAACCTGAGTAACTGATAACCTGTGTAACCCGTAACCTGAGTAACCCATAACCTGAGTAACTGATAACCTGAGTAACTAATTCCCGCCCCCTCGCTTTCTCTCTTACAGGAAGCTCAATAGAACTGCACCGTCTGGTCCACCATTTTGGTTCTACGTCTTTAAAGGGCTCTATGGGTTAGCAGTGGGAGTCCGCCCACCATGCTTGTCGCCATACGGAAAAGAAGTTGGGAAGATCACGTGACTCACCACTCCGGGTTACAGTACAGCTATGACGACCTAGACCTGGTCTGTTGCCATGGCGTCAGTGGTGACGGGCGTCGGCTGGCATCAGGGGGGTCCAAGCAGGGGCGCAGGGAACGATGTGCCTCCATGCCGGAGTGCTGTCACTGGCCACGCCCCGATGGCCTCAACAATGGGCCGGGTCACACGTTGGAGTTTGTGACCTCGGTCAACGTGGAGGACAATGGCGATCACTCTGAGCCAGGGCATGTGATGTCAGCAGGCGACTTTGATTCAACTGTTGTCCCTGTGTTCCAGGCTGAGCTGGTAGAGGGCTCTGATGTGGCTGTTGATGATGATGACCTCACCGGGAGGCTTACAGAGTCTGAACCTGGAGGAATGCCGGACGCAGATGAGGACTCAGTTGGCAGCCAATCTCACTGTGACCTGGGCAATGGGATTATTCAGCCAAAGCCAAACATCATCTGCACTGCAGACAGTGGTCATGAGGATGAGGATGACATTGAGGATGGCACCGATGATAACGAGCATCCCAACGTTGGTGACGACCGCGTTGCAATCGTTGTTCAATCTGTCTCTGTTGACGAAGGACAAAGGGTCTCTATCTGTGCGGACAATGGATTTTCACTGGCCTTTTCTGTTGGTGAGAAAATTGGCAGACATCCAGAACTCCTGGAGACAATGGCCGACCATACAGAAGGTCACGTTGGACTTCCAGAACCCTTAGTGGACACACAGACCCAGTCTCCTCATACTGCAGTTGAACCACGAGAGGACCTCTCCACCTTGGATGGAAGCAACATCACTGACCCGGGTAAAGGAACAGGAGCAATACAGCCGGCGGCCATTTTGGATTCCTCAAACAAACCAGAGGGCGATAGTGATGTAATATCAGATGTTAATGTGGAGATCTTGGAGGCTCCCGCTGCAGACGTAATGGAGAGGGAAGCTATGGAGGAAGACGTTGAGAGTAAAGCTTTAGAATGGAAGGCTGAGGATAGTGTTGAGGATAATTACGGATTGAATGTTCAGAGGAAAGTTCATGAAAGTCGGGATAAATCTGACCAGATTCTGAGGGGGCAACATGCTGTGTCAGTGGATGGCAGACAAACAGAACAAGAGCAGCATGATAGCATGAGGACTGATGGTGGTTGTGAAATAGCTCAGGACCAGACAGTGTTGAGAAAGGAGGATGTTGACATGGTGGAGATGGAAGGGACCCGAGGAGAGGAAAGGGCTCTGGAAATGGGCAGGGAGAAAACCCTAGAGGATAAGGCAAGTATAGCCTCTTTGAATGCTTTGTGTGTCACAGGGCAACATTCTGAGAAACTGGACAGACGCCCATTAGCTGGACAGCAGAATCTTGAAAGTTCAAAAGTGGATAAAATACAGGAACCGACTATAGTAGAAGACATGGAACGTTCGACGATACAGGTGCATTCTGATGACCTAACAGTGGAGAATACGAGTGGCGGCTTGGTGTCCATAGACTCAACGTGTTCCGAGGAACTAACTTTGGCTGTAACAGCCCAAGGACAGCACAACGATGGCTGCTCAAAGCTGGACACCATCCATGAGATTAACCAATCCGAAGCAGAGGACGACTCAGTCCTACTGGGAAAACAAGGGGGTTCGGACATTGGTATATCCACCTCTCCATCAGCCCGGCTGCCCAATATGGCTACTGACCCCAAAATGGACACTCTCAGTCCATCAACGTATCCTACGGAGGGAAATGAACCCTTGCTGGAGAGGTGCCATGGCAACCATGCCCCTGTTAAACAATTAGGTGAGTCACCTGTTTTAGAGGCAGCAGACGGTAGAAAGAACAGGACAGGCCCGGTGATACACAAGCTATAACGGAGGCGATTGAGGAAGTAGCGCAGCCAGGCAACCACGGCAACACTCACCTTGGCGATAAGGCTTCAGACGTGAAGCGAGAGGCCAAACGCGGGGATGACAAGGGGGGAGGACCATGTGGTGAAACTTCGCAATAGAAAGGTAAGCTATAAATTCAGTTCTCCGTTGCATGGTGTTCAAGCTTTGCTGGTGGGTGGGTGGGTGGGTGGGGAGGCGGGCGTCTGTGCGCTGGAAGTGTCCGTGTGTACACACATTATGTTCCGTATTTTGCTATTGTTTATGAGTGTGTGCTGAGTAGTACTGCGCTATGTAGTCCCTTTCTTACAGTCAGTTACTGGGCGGTGGTGAACACAATCCATTATGTCCCGTGCTGTGCCTGGCGTGCCTCTCGGAAAACAATGACTTCACTTTCACATGCTTACCCATCTGTGACTACATTTGGGGATCTGTAAAATGTTCTACACTTTCCCAATGTTCTGCTGCAAAACAAGTTCCTATAAGGGTATGGAAGTTGTGTGTGAGGGCATTGGAAACACATAGCCAGAGACGGAGTGGCCATAGGGCAATTCTGGCAAATGCCAGATGGGCTGGTCCATCTTTAGCTCAGTGGGTCTAAATTGGGGTTTAGCACAAAATATAATTTTTGGGGCTAATATTTCGAAGGAAATGGTCTAGTGTGGTGACCTCAATGCCCGGGCCGATATCTGGTCCCAGTCCACCCCTGCACACAGCACTGGGTGGCAGTAGCTACAGCAGCCAGAACAGCCTTAGCTTAGCATCCCTGAGGTGAAAGACTCAAAGCACACTTAGCCAAATACCTCACACACTGTTTATACACCATTAAACTTAGTGCTAGCTAGCCTGTCAAAGACCTTGCACTGTTACACCATTATCCACGGTACTAGCTCACCCTGTCAAACGCCAAATACCTTGCACTGTTTATACACCATTAGCCAAAGTGCTAGCCTGTCTGGAACTACCTAAGGCTGTTAGTACATAGTTAGCAGTAGCGCCAGCCTGATGGCAACAACCAATATCAAATACCTGAGACTGTTTATCTACTATTAGCCGTAGTGCTAGCCCTTAGTGAACAACCACAACAGAACCTTATTTACAGAGTCGTTAGGCCAATTTACGAGTCTGCATATTTTTAAGTGGCAACATTGGAGAGGGCCTCCGCCCAAGCACAACACTCATGCCACGTACTAGGCTCGTTCCAGACCATACCGTGTGCTCTTTGCTGTTGTGGTTGTCGCTCACCTTGCTACAACGTCAAGCCATTTCACGGTACATACTTAGTTTGCGGTCAGAGATGTGACATTTTCTAAACGGATGTAGTCCCTGATAGCCTCTAAAGAGAGAGAGGTTGATTGCCTTGTTAAATGAGTAATGGGTGTAGTCTTTAACTTTTCTCATCTAAACGATGATGCCCCATGCGTTGACACCGATGATGTCCTCCAGTGCACTCTGTAGACGGATAGTCAAAAGGCTGTGAAATTGCATAATGCCTCTAGGCTTGATGTGGCTTTGCTTTAACATAAATCTCACGTTTGCGTAGCATTTTTCAGTGTCAAAAACCATCCCAAAGCCTGTGCGATCACTGTCCTCAGAAAGCATAGAAAACCCATGAAGCTTTTATTGTGGACGTCTCCAGTTTCAATCTCCAACTGAAAAATCCCATTGTGATTTAAAGGTGGGGAGGGTGCAAAGACAATCTATTTGTCATATGGGAAAGAGTTGTCTAACGTGTCTAACGTTGAGTACCTTTGCGCTGCGTGCGGCCAATTTACTTAGCAAATATGCATTGGAGCAGGTCAGTTAGAGAAGTTCCAGGTCTGACTCAGGGTTTCCCCTCTCTCTTTTTTTCTCTCTCTCTCTCCACGTCATCCTTCTCCTAGGCAATTGTGGCATGTAACGGAACCAATATATCTGTGGCCTATACACTCTGTGTGTGAACGAGAGATGGCAGCGATAAGGATCATTGTACAGAGAGAGAGCTTCAGGGAGAGACAGAGAGAGAGAGAGCTTCAGGGAGAGAAAGACAGAGAGAGAGAGACAGAGTGAGAGAGACAGAAAATGGGACAAACACCAAATTGAGACTGCATGCAGAATTCTGCAAATATATCCTCTGTGTACAACGTAAAGCACCAAATAATGCTTGCAGAGCAGAATTAGGCCGATACACGCTAATTATCACAATCCAGAAAAGCGCCGTTAAATTCTACAACTACCTAAAAGGAAGCAATTCCCAAACCTTCCATAACAAAGCCATCACCTTCAGAGAGATGAACCTGGAGAAGAGTCCCCTAAGCAAGCTGGTCCTAGGGCTCTGTTCACAAACACAAACAGACCCCACAGAGCCCCAGGACAGCAACACAATTAGACCCAACCAAATCATGAGAAAACAAAAATATTATTATTTGACACATTGGAAAGAATTAATTAAAAAAAGAGCAAACTAGAATGCTATTTGGCCCTGAACAGAGAGTACACAGTGGCAGAATACCTGACCACTGTGACTGACCCAAACTTAAGGAAAGCTTTGTCTATGTACAGACTCAGTGAGCATAGCCTTGCTGTTGAGAAAGGCCGCCATAGGCAGACCTGGCTCTCAAGAGAAGACAGGCTGTGTGCACACTGCCCACAAAATGAGATGGAAACTGAGATGCACTTCCTAACCTCCTGCCAAATGTATGACCATATTAGAGACACATATTTCCCTCAGATTACACAGACCCACAAAGAATTCGAAAACAAACCCGATTTTGATGAACTCACATATCTACTGGGTACCAGTGAAGAACAAACACCATTGTAAATACAACCCATATTTATGTTTATTTATTTTCCCTTTTGTACTTCCCAAATGTAACCATTTGCACATTGTTACAACACTGTGTATATATATACACATAACATGACATTTGTAATGTCTTTATTCTTTTGAACTTTTGTGAGTGTAATGTTTACTGTTCATTTTATGATATTATCACTTTTGTACATGATCTACTTCACTTGCTTTGGCAATGTTAACACATGTTTTCCATGCCAATAAAGCCCCTTGAATTGAATTGGCAGAGAGAGAGAGCTTCAGGGAGAGAATGACAGAGAGCGCAGAGAGAGAGAGAGAGAGAGAGAGAGAGAGAGAGAGAGAGAGAGAGAGAGAGAGACTTTTGACTCTTTGTCTTTCTTTAATGAAACATTCTCATTTCATTAAAAACTCCCCCATTAAAATATAAAACACCAACATATATCCTGTACTGCATACATGCACCATAGTCATCTTTCCCTCTACCACACAAAACAAAACAACACCACACATCACAATAACCAAAAGAAACTTACCACTTCTACAACCGTATTTCCAAAACATCTTCCCCAACCCTTTGACCCTGTTCCTCCTTGTTAGCCAAATAGCCAACTTCGCCTTCAACAAAACACATTTAGCCTTCTCATTTTTCGAATACCTGTACCCCATTATAAACATCCCAACAGTAAAAAACACCCCCAACCTCTCACACAGACATTCCAACAGAGACATTATTGGCATTAACCTGGCGAACAGAGAAAACACATGAATCACAGTTTCTTTCATAACACAGAAAGGACACCCCTGCCCGATTCCCGGTTCAACCCGTACCAACCAGCTGTTAGTGTCCAGGGATCCATGAAGAACCATCCACTGGAGGTCCCCTGACCTCTTTGGTACTGGGGGTTTGTAAAGCCCCCTCCATCTAAAACCTACCATACTCTCCGCCCCACATACCCCCTGCCACTGATGTGCTTTCACCCCTGTTAGGCTCCTAATGTTCCTTACCTTAACGCAGAGGTTGTAGAGGGCTTTACCCCTCCTCAGCAGCGCGCATGCTGGTTCCCTCCATCCGACATCAGTATGGTACAGCAGTCTGTGCGCCGCCTTTAGTCAGAATGCAGCCACCCTGCTCTCCAGTTCCACCAGGCCCTGTCCTCCTTTGTGGACGGTCATGTACAACACTGCCGCCCTCAGCCAGTGATAGCCCGACCAGAAAAAGTCCACCAGCTTGCGTTGCAGGTCTGCAAGCAGACCCGGTGGGAGGGGTTGAGGACAGCCAGTTTATGCCACAGGGAAGATGCCACCAGGTTGTTGATTATCAGCACCCTCCCTCTATATGACACTTGTGACAGGAGCTATCTCCACCTGGCCAGTCTTGACACCACTGCCTGACAGCCCCTCCCAGTTCTTCCCGACCCACCTCTTCGCTGATGAAGCTCCCTCGTACACCTTCAGACTGGTCTCTAGTGCCTGCATATCCTGACCATCTCTGACCATCACAGAAACATAATCTGCATATGCTGACACTGCTATGCCTGTCACCACACCCATGCCTGTCCAGCACACTCTCTGCAGTCTCCTGCGTAGCAGGCCCAAAAAAGGATCAATGGCTATTGTATATAACTATACCGATAGAGGGCAGCCTACTGAGCCCCCCTCTCACCTTGACCATACATGATGCACCAGCATACAACAGATTCACACAGGTCAAAAAACTCTTCCCAAACCCAAACACAGACATCACATTAAACAGATACTCATGATCCACATTATCAAAAGCCTTTTCTTGATCTAAAGAGACAAGTCCAAAGTTCACATTAGAACCTTTCGACAAGTCCAACATGTCTCTGATTAAGAACAAGTTGTCCGTGATTGAGCGTCCCGGTACACAATATGTTTGGTCCTTATGTACTATTGAATCCAGATGGGACTTCAGTCTGTTAGAGAGGATCTTGGCAAATATCTTGTAGTCCGCACAGAGAAATGCCACAGGCCTCCAGTTCTTAAGTTCACAAGTCCCCTTTTTTTGGGCAGGAGAGTCAGAGCCGCCCGACGACAACACATCGGCAACTCTCCTACCCCAACGCATTCACGCAACACGCAAAATAAGTCCTGTCCAATTATTCCCCAGAATTTTTTATAATACTCCACTGGGAGTACTCGACCGGGGGACATCTGGGTTACGGCCTCTGCCAGTTCATGGGACAACAGAGGAATGTCCATTTCATCCCTCTGTGCCAGAGAGAGCTTAGGGAGTCCTGCAAACAAGACCTGAGCACACATAGGATCACACATTTCTGCCCTATACAACTCCCTCATCTCTCCCACCACAGAGGTCACCCGCCCATCAGACAGCCGTAGACAATGCATACCCTTGGCTCACCGCTCTGTCTTTCCAAACCAAAGAAGAAGGAGCTGGGAGCATCCATCTCCTTGAGCATAGAGAACCTAGCTCTTAGAAGTGATCCCTTTTCTTTAAACTACCCAGGTCCCTACGTAATTCAGCTAAATTAGCCTGGAGGCCTACATTGCCTTGCCCCACCATCTCTACCTCCAACTCACTAATACAACGCTCGAGTTCCCCCAATACTCTCCTAGCCTCTGAGGATGAAAGAGCTGTATACTGTTGACAGAAAAGCAGAATTTTGACTTTTCCCACATCCCACCATTGACTCAAGACTCATTCTCCTCTCTTTGCTGCCCCCACCTTTCCCAAAAAGTCTGGAAACCTGAGCAAAAAGTCGCATCTTGTAAGAGCTTTACATTAAAGTTCCAATAGGTTGCCTGTGAGGCCATGGTGAAATAGACAGCCGAGCCATGGTTATGTGGTGATCCGAAAACCCCACTGGGAGAATGGTAGCGCCCAACAGCCTATTGCTCCGATTCCTGGACATTTAAAAACGATCAAGTCGGGCTGCACTCACCCTAGCCCCAAAGACCTTCACCCATGTATACTGTCTTGTGTTGGGATGTTTAGTTCCCCAAATATCCACTAGGTCGAACTGATTAATGATGTCCCTTAACACTCCCACTGACACTGAATGAGGCTCCTCCCCATTTCTGTCTTTCGTAAAATCCATGGTACAGTTCCAGTCCCTGCCGACCACCAGCGTCTCCTCAGGCGCTACTTGTGAGAATTCCTGTCTAAGACACCCAAATAGAACCCCCCTCTCTCTCCTTGTGTTAGGCACATACACATTTATAAAGACAAAACCCATGTTGTTAATTTCTGATTTTACAACAATCAGCCTACACACCTCCTTTGAGGATCAAATTTTTACAGACAGACCCAGTACAAAATGGACTGCCACCCCTGCACTAAAATTTGTCCCATGGCTCAACATACTTGCCCCTTTCCACCAGAGCCCCCAATCAACTTCATTCACCACATCACTATGCGTCTCCTGCAGAAACAGCACCTGTACTTTTTTTTGTTTGACATATTCACCCAACACACTCCTCTTTCCCGCATCTCTGGCGCCATTTATATTGAGCGAGCCTACCCAAAGAGTCTCCATAAGAAGTGGGAGAAAAGCCAGCAAAGAAAGAGACCAATAGCAAAGCTCAAAAAGCCCCAGTGCCAGAAAGAAACTACACATCTAAACAATGTCTGAAGGTAGACCTTTACGCACAGTTGTGACCCACTTCCTCAACCTAAACCTTTTCCTGGGTGAGAAGACACCATTTCATAGCATGTTGTACTGATCTTACAAACTTTCTCGGATCAGAAAAAAAAGCCTCAAGATTAACTTTTTTCCCTTTGGTCTCATTTAGGAACCTTGTCAGTCCCCTCAACGTGTACTTTGACCCCTCTGCTTGACTGGCTGTCAGCTCCGGTCCCATTGAAGTGGAGTCTGAAAAGAAAACCTCATCATCCTCTTCCTCATACTCCCTTTCCTCATTTCCATCTCCCATCCTGACCACCTGCCCTTCCTCTCTGATCAGGGCCTCCCCCCCAGCACCAGGCAAAGGTCCCATGGTGCCTTTGACCACACCAGCCTCTACCTTCCCACCTTTCTTCTCCCCCTTTTTATTTGACACCCTCCTCCTCCCCCCCTAGTTTCTTACACTTCCCCACTATACTCTCCTCATCCACTAGCATAACCTGACTAGACCCAGCCTCATCTACACCACCCTCCATAGCATGACTAGGCTGGTGCCTCAGCTACCCCACCATCTCTAGCCTGACTAGGCCCAGCCTCAGCTACACCACCATCCATAGCATGACTAGACCCAGCCTCAGCTACCCCACCATCTCTAGCCTGACTAGGCCCAGCCTCATCTACCCCACCATCTCTAGCCTGACTAGGCCCAGCCTCATCTACCCCACCA
Organism: Brachymystax lenok tsinlingensis; assembly: GCA_030435695.1. NCBI lineage: Eukaryota > Metazoa > Chordata > Actinopteri > Salmoniformes > Salmonidae > Brachymystax > Brachymystax lenok. The sequence goes on from CM059810.1 coordinate 40,589,999, forward strand.
TCTCTAGCCTGACTAGGCCCAGCCTCATCTACACCACCATCTCTAGCCTGACTAGGCCCAGCCTCATCTACACCACCATCTCTAGCCTGACAGCATCTCCTCCGAGCTAGGCTGAGAAGCCATCGCACACACCACACCTTACAAACCCCAGGAAACCTACTATGTCCTCTTCCAACCTAACTTTGAAAAAACCTGTGAATACCACTAAAAACAAATAGTACAATAACCCTCCACCATAGAAAATAAAATGTAAAGAAAAGACCAGAACATAATCAAGAAAAGAAAATTTAAAACAATCCCAGCATGCACTGCGAGAGAGAGAGACAGAGAGAGAGAGAGAGAGAGAGAGAGAGAGAGAGAGAGAGAGAGAGAGAGAGAGAGAGAGAGAGAGAGAGAGAGAATAGAAGGGAAAAGAGAAAGATGCCACACGTCTTAATGCAGACAGACCACCTGAGGTCAGGGAAAAGCGAGAGGTTTTAGGCAGTTCATACAGTATGGTGTTGTCTCCCATCTCAACAACAAGAAGTGTCTGACTGTGTAAAAGAGAGAAATCCCCAAAGACAACACTATGTGAGGAAAACCAAAACCACTGGAATTGCCCCTTCAAAAAACACATGCTTGTTTTTTACCCCATCATTGTTGCTGTTGTTGACTTCTGACCCAGCCGTCTATGTTCATTCAACAAACCTCCACAAAGAAAACATTATTGCACTGGATTGCAGCTAGACGTCGGGACGCACACAGCGAGCCCTTACATAGGCTACATAGTTCCCTTACATAGGCTACATAGTTCCCTTACATAGGCTACATAGTTCCCTTACATAGGCTACCTAGTTCCTTATATAGGCTACATAGTTCCCTTACATAGGCTACATAGTTAAGGTCTGTGTCTGGTTGCCTTGTCAGAAAATCCAATAGGAACTGCTCTGACAGGCTAATTCAGTGAACATTTTGCAATAAGACAGAAGGACGCCCATCTCCTCACAAACACTTACATGCATGCACACACACATCTCATAAAATGGTTCCAGAGGTCTGTTTGTGCAAATTGTAACAGGGTTTCTTTAGAACTAATGATCCAGCCCTTATGATGTCATCCCAGCTCTTTCCATAGATAGTCACAGAAAGCCCCACCCAGAGAGGAGAGAGAGAAGGTATGGATGGAGGGAGGGCGAGAAGAGGGATGGAGGGAGAGAAAAGGAGGAGAGGAAGGATGGAGGATAGGGGAGGGGTGAGGGATACAGTTGAGGTGGGATACAAAGAGAGAGAGGATGGAGAAAACAGGGGGGAAAGAGAAAATAAATAGAGGGGAAAAGATAAAGATGCCACACGTCTTCATGCAGACAGACCACCTGAGGTCAGTGTAAGACCTACTATGACAAACAGACCACCTGATTGGTCAGTTTAAGACCTGCTTTGATAGACACACCACCTGAGGTCAGTGTAAGACCTGCTATGACAGACAGACCACCTGAGGTCTGTATAAGACCTGATATGACAGACACACCAGGGAAGAGAATGCAGAAGAGCAGGTTAACAGAGGAGAAGAAAATAAGTGAGTGAAGAAGAAAGTGAGAGTGGTGGCAAGAAGAAGGGAGGAAAGACAACAGGAAGAGAGGGGGTTATAAAAAAAAGTCTATGAAAGGACATAATTGGACAGGGGGGGGGTCTTTTTGGTGGAAAATGTAAGAAAAAGGAGGGAATGGTGGAAGATAGCCAAAGAGAGAGTGACAAGGAGAGAGCAGGAGAGGTTGCCCAATTCATTTGAGTGCATTTGAGGATCCCATGATTCTATCAGTCTTTCTGTGGTCTACAGGATATTGAATCAAAGCCTTAGTTGATATACATCTCTGGCATGCACTACATCAGACCTTTCTTGTCTCATTCACAAGGCCCCAATTCAATCAAGCACATAGGAAAACTGCTCAACGTAATGCTTTTACTAAAAAATGTTATGTCGTATCAGAGGGCTACGAGAAATTTGTTTACTAAACAGTGAAGTCCCTGTCTTTGTTATGTATTATGTATTAGAGTTGACGTGAGGCAATAAATGTACCTGCTCCCTTCCCTTAAAAAGAGAGCAAGAGAGGACATGACTGAAGATGAACAGGCTAATTAGATGATAGTCAGTTAGCTTTATCTAACCACAAAGTGGAAGGACCAACACATGGAAAGAAAGAACCGAGGCCTAGAGTAATCTTTAGCGGTTTATGCCCACTAAAGACACAATATAAATCTAACATTGAATCAAAAATAGTCAAATATAGAGCAGCAAGTTACCGGTTAAAAGAGTTGGGTCAGTAACAGAAAGATTGCTGGTTCAAATCCCTGAGCCGACTTGCTGAACAATCTAACTCTAAATTATCCTGTAAGTCGCTCTGGATAATAGCGTCTGCTTAATGATTAGAATGTAAATCAAAAACACTGATTCCATATATTTTAAGTACAAATAATCTTTCCCTCTCTCCCTCCTTCCCTCCCTGCCTCCCTCCTGTAGAGTTCTAGAGAGGAGCTGGAGCGTTCTCGTCTGGACTCCATGGTGTTACTGCTGATGAAGCTAGACCAGCTGGACCAGGAAATCGACACAGCCCTCAGCGCCTCTTCCTCCTCCATGGCCATCACCCCCACCCTCAGAAGACACCACCAATGTGTCAGTACCAGTACTCAGAGACAACGTTTAGAATTTAGAATAATGTTCTAATAATTCTAGACATTCAGTTACATAGCATTGTTTAAATAACATGGTCGCCATATAATTTTGTAGTGTCATGTAAATGGATCATAATGCAGAAACCTCAATGTCCCAACTCTCTAAATACATGGCTCTGTCAGTAACTAGCTAGAAGTTACAGGAGACAGTCAGTACCTAGCTAGCTTCAGGAGAACCTAATACTAACCTGGCTAGCTTCAGGAGAACTAAAATACTAACCTGGCTAGATTCAGGAGAACCTAATTTTAACCTGGCTAGCTTTAAGAGAACCTAACATTAACCTGGCTAGCTTTAGGAGAACCTAATACTAACCTGGCTAGCTTCAGGAGAGCCTAATACTAACCTGTCTTTCTTTTGGATAACCTAATACTAACCTGGCTGGCTTCAGGAGAATAAGTAATAGAAATAGCGATAAACTATTGCTCTAAAGTTTATCTCTAAACCAACAAATGTTCTTCCTCGGTTGCAGGAAGTGGACTTAGACACAATGAAGGCCGTTGGGACAGTGTCAAACACTTCTCCGTCTGTGAATACTCCACAACAGCATCAAGTGTCCACTACTCTGACCTCCGCTAGGCCTGCTACTGCTCCCGGGACCAAACCCAAGACTGAGGTAAGTCAGTCAATCATTGTGACGTTTATGCTTTAACCCAGATTTCAACCTCAAGTCAACGATATAGGGTGTCAAGGTTTTGGGGATAATTTCAATTGAAGTGTTAGGTTTGGTCACATTTTAACCTACCATTTCAAACACCAATCCACAACAGGGGTCTTAAGGTTTTGTTTGTGACGGATCTGTCAAACAACAACAGAGGTTTTAAGGTTTGGTTTATTTCAAGGCAAATTCACGTTTTGTGACGGCTCTGTCAAAGTTGATGTCAGTAAAAGGTGTAAAGAATATCTGGTTTGTTCTAACCTGAAATCTGCCTCTTAATGTATCTCTGGTTCCTTTTTAACCTGAAATCTGTCTCAATTGAGCTCTGGTTTGTTCTAACCTGAAATCGGTGTCTAATTGGATCTCTGGTTCCTTTTAACCTGAAATCTGCCTCTTAATGGATCTCTGGTTCATTCTAACCTGACATCTGCCTCTGAATGGGCTGGCCGGCTGGTCGCTCAACTGAGCAGCTATAGCAGGAGGAACGGGGCATTTCACCCCAGGCCAACTGTGTGATTAGGTTTAGACCCCATCGGAGAAGGGAGAGAAGGCTTATTGCCTTTCTTTACACACCTCAAGTCCCTCCAATCCCTCTGTCTGTGTCTGTTTACTATACAGTCCCTTGAGGAGTGTTTGCAGTGCATTTAGTGAGCTGGCAAGGCACAAGTCACGCACTAAAACCCAGAGAGGTTCTCACAGAAGGATGGAGGAATGGAGGGATGGACAGACAGACAGCGAACACACACGCACGCGCACACACAGACACACACACACAAACACACACACACACAATCACACACAGAGTGACTCTGAGTGGTAGGAATGTGGCCCAGCCATTCCGAGGGCCTGGTTCCTTGGAAGACTGCTAAAACCCGTAATTAGCAGGTTCCTGGGTCTTGAGCCGCCTCGCCCCAACAAAAGGGTCAAAAGGGGGGGGGGCTGGGGTCGTGACAGGACAGACCAAGTGGGGCGAAGGGGGCAGAGGGAGGGGGTGGGACTTTGTTCAAGAGAGATTTACATCTTGACCCCTTCAGTCGCTCACTTAATGGCTTTTCTATCTGACTGTGTCGTCTTTGTGTTTTTGGGACAAGCACACAATGAACACACAGGTGGGTTGACCATTTCTTGGACAAATCTTCTGGGACTGAATCACTTCATCCAGTGTTTGTTTTCGGCTGTTGTCTTGTGATTGAGGGGACACTGAATTAGACACTGCTATTCTATTGACAAATTGACACATAGAAAGACATACAACATTATGAGTTGATAAAAAGAGATGATATCAAAGGTTATGCTCTTATCTGTTGTTTACAAATGCACCGGAAGTTCTTTGGGGTTCCAGGGTTCACTTCCGCTCCTCTTCAAAAAGCCGTTAAAAAGTTTGTATCAAAGGTTATGGTCTTTTAACAAGTAATTCAACGCTTCAGAACGGAAGAAGGTCGTTACACAGAATCTATCTCTTAATCTAGTGAGTTATTTGTTATTTACCAGCAGAGAATTGTTCTATCCAGACAAAATACTAGATAGGTGATTGGCTTTGTATCTTTAAACAGGAAAAACAGATTTCTGTGGTATCTGTTGTCATTCCTCTTCCATATACAAACTCTTCCATATGCAAAAAAAGAAACGTCCTCTCACTGTCAACTGTGTTTATTTTCACCAAACTTAACATGTGTAAATATTTGTATGAACATAGCAAGATTCAACAACTGAGACATAAACTGAACAAGTTCCACAGACATGTGACTAACAGAAATGGAATAATGTGTCCCTGAACAAAGGGGGGGTCAAAATCAAAAGTAACAGTCAGTATCTGGTGTGGCCACCAGCTGCATTAAGTACTGCAGTGCATCTCCTCCTCATGGACTGCACCAGATTTGCCAGTTCTTGCTGTGAGATGTTACCCCACTCTTCCACCAAGGCACCTGCAAGTTCCCAGACATTTCTGTGGGGAAAGGCCCCAGAAATAGCCCTCACCCTCCGATCCAACAGGTCCCAGATGTGCTCAATGTGATTGAGATCCGGGTTCTGGCCATGGCAGAACACTGACATTCCTGTCTTGAAGGAAATCACGCACAGAATGAGCAGTATGACTGGTGGCATTGCCATGCTGGAGGGTCATGTTAGAATGAGCCTGCAGGAAGAGTACCACATGAGGGAGGAGGATGTCTTCCCTGTAACGCACAGCGCTGGGATTGCTTGCAATGACAACAAGCTCAGTCCGATGATGCTGTGACACACCGCCCCAGACCATGACGGACCCTCCACCTCCAAATCGATCCCACTCCAGAGTACAGGCCTCGATGTAACGCTCATTCCTTCAACAATAAACGCGAATCCGACCATCACCCCTGGTGAGACAAAACCGCGACTAGTCAGTGAAGAGCACTTTTTGCTGGTCTGGTCCAGTGACGATGGGTTTGTGCCCATAGGTGACGTTGTTGCCGGTGATGTCTGGTGAGGACCTGCCTTACAACAGGCCTACAAGCCCTCAGTCCAGCCTCTCACAGCCTATTGTGGACAGTCTGAGCACTGATGGAGGGATTGTGCGTTCCTGGTGTAACTCGGCAGTTGTTGTTGCCATCCTGTACCTGTCCCGCAGGTGTGATGTTCGGATGTACCGATCTTGTGTAGGTGTTGTTACACGTGGTCTGCCACTGCGAGGACGATCAGCTGTACTTCCTCTCACCCAGTAGCGCTGTCTTAGGCGTCTCACAGTACGGACATTGCAATTTATTGCCCTGGCCACATCTGCAGTTCTCATGCCTCCTTGCAGCATGCCTAAGGCACGTTCACGCAGATGAGCACGGACCCTGGGCATCTTTCTTTTGGTGTTTTTCAGAGTCAGTAGAAAGGCCTCTTTAGTGTCCTAAGTTTTCATAACTGTGACCTTAATTGCCTACCGTCTGTAGGCACAGGTGCACAGGTGTTCCACAGGTGCATGTTCATTAATTGTTTATGGGTCATTGAACAAGCATGGGAAACAGTGTTTAAACCCTTTACAATGAAGATCTGTGAAGTTATTTGGATTGTTACGAATTATCTTTGAAGACAGGGTCCTGAGAAAGGGACGTTTATTTTTTCGCTGAATTATTGTGTTATGGATGTCAAAACCTGAAGAGGAGTTTCAGATAAAAAAGGTTAGTTTTTATTTCATAATTTTTTACATGCATTTCACATTCAGCCTCTATCTAGCAGAAGTTTATAGTTTTATTTTAAACATATGTCTTAGTGTTCTTTAGTGATGTTGTAACTGCAGACCTGTTCCAGGCCTTATAGACAGACTTCCACGAGCTGAAGAGACGAGCTAAAGAGACGAGCTGAAGAGACGAGCTGAAGAGACGAGCTTAAGAGATGAAGAGACGAGCTAAAGAGACGAGCTAAAGAGACGAGCTAAAGAGATGAGCTAAATAGACGAGCTGAAGAGACGAGCTGAAGAGACGAAGAGACGAGCTAAAGAGACGAGCTAAAGAGACGAGCTGAAGAGACGAAGAGACGAGCTGAAGAGACGAAGAGACGAGCTAAAGAGACGAGCTGAAGAGACGAAGAGACGAGCTAAAGAGACGAGCTGAAGAGACCAGCTGAAGAGGCAAAGAGATGAGCTGAAGAGACGAAGAGATGAGCTAAAGAGACGAGCTAAAGAGATGAGCTGAAGAGACGAAGAGACGAGCTGAAGAGATGAGCTAAAGAGACTTACTAAAGAGACGAGCTGAAGAGATGAGCTAAAGAGACTTACTAAAGAGACGAGCAGAAGAGACGAAGAGACGAGCTGAAGAGACGAAGAGACGAGCTGAAGAGACGAAGAGACGAGCTGAAGTGACGAAGAGACGAGCTAAAGAGATGAGCTGAAGAGACAAAGAGACGAGCTGAAGAGACAAAGAGACAAGCTGAAGAGATGAAGAGACAAGCTAAAGAGACGAGCTAAAGAGACGAGCTGAAGAGACGAAGAGACGAGCTGAAGAGACGAAGAGACGAGCTAAAGAGACAAGCTGAAGAGACGAAGAGACGAGCTGAAGAGACGAGGAGACGAAGAGACGAGCTAAAGAGACGAGCTGAAGAGACGAAGAGACGAGCTGAATAGACAAGCTAAAGAGACAAACTAAATAGATGTGCTAAAGTAAACACAGCTCTCACTGTGCCTAATGGACGTTGGAGAAGGACTTAGTCAGAGGAAACAGAGAGCGTGTGTGTTTGTGTGTGTCTGCATGCGTGCATCTGACTGACTGTGTGTGTTGGCGTGCGTGTGTGTGTGTGAGGGCGTGCGTGTGTGTGTGTGAGGGCATGCGTGTGTGTGTGTGATTCTGGGCACCTCTACAGTGGAGACCCCACGGAGTCAGTGAGTGATGGATTGAAGTGAAGAGGCGATGACTGTCTGAAGGGGTTGTGAGTAGTTAAGAGGATAGGGGTCTATTCAGGATCTGGAGTGGTGAGACGCCCACTCAATCAACTCTGATAGGACAACAAGGAGACGCTGGACAGACAGCTGGCCCTTTGAATGAAGGAAAGGTATAGGTAGTCACAAGATGTCAAAGCTGCAAAGTCAAAATGGTGAAGGAGCAATGAGTTCCCTTGATTTCCATCACCCCCCTCTCTTGATATTGGGAGTCTCCAGATGCCCTGGCATATGGGTAGGGTGTCATTAGCGGAACATTCCACCCGGATCGATTCCGGGGGGATGACTGACTGAGACATTTGATTAGTCCGTTGTGGGAGGTAATCCTGTGGAAAAGGCCTAATGGGATTCCCAGAGTTTGAGAATTCCCAAAACGGAAATGGATGCTCCTTCTCCCTGGTTCCCACAGAGGCTGTGTATTTGTGATGATCCCCCTCTAATAAAATAAAATAACCTCCCCCTTCCTCCAGATCCTCCCCCTCTATCTTACCTTCCTACTGTACTTACTGGAGGAGCAAGGGATAGTCAGGAGGGCAATCCTCTCTGAATAATTTAACAGTGGGAGAAGGAGGGAGGCGGAGAGATGGAGAGCAAAAAATAAAGAAAGAAAGAGTATGGGGCCTGGAACAAAGTAGTGCACTATACAAGGAATTTTAATACATTTTTTATTTCACCTTTATTTAACTAGGCAAGTCAGTTAGAACAAATTCTTATATACAATGATGGTATACCGGGGAACAGTGGGTTAAAAGGATCTTTACAGATCGGTGTCCCACCCACGGGACGGTTGAGCTAATGTGCGCTAATGTGATTAGCATGACGTCGTAAGTAACAAGAACATTCCCCAGAACATAGACATATCTGATAAAGGGCAGAAAGCTTAAATTCTTGTCAATCTAACTACACTGTCCAATTTACAGTAGCTATTACAGTGAAAGAATACAATGCTATTGTTTTAAAAAAATATATATTTTAAAAAACTTTATTTAACCAGGTAGGCAAGTTGAGAACAAGTTCTCATTTACAACTTCGACCTGGCCAAGATACAGCAAAGCAGTTCGACACACACAACAACACAGAGTTACACATGGAGTAGAAACAAACATACAGTCAATAATACAGTAGAAAAACAAATCTATATACAAAGAGTGCAAATGAGGTAAGATAAGGAAGGTAAGGCAATAAATAGGCCATGGTGGCAAAGTAATTACAATATAGCATTTAAACACTGGAATGGTAGATGTGCAGTAAATGAATGTGCAATGTAGAAAAACTGGGGTGCAAAGGAACAAGATAAATAAATAAATATGGTAGGGGATGAGGTAGTTGGTTGGGCTATTTACAGATGGGCTATATACTGGTGCAGAGGTCTGTAAACTGCTCTGACAGCTGGTGCTTAAAGCTGGTGAGGGAGATAAGTGTCTCCAGTTTCAGAGATTGTTGTAGTTCGTTCCAGTCATTGGCAGCAGAGAACTGGAAGGAGAGTCGGCCAAAGGAGGAATTGGCTTTGGGGGTGACCAGTGAGATATACCTGCTGGAGCGAGTGCTACGGGGTGCGTGCTGCTATGGTGACAGTGGTGGGTGGTATATGGGGCTTTAGTGACAAAACGGAGGGCACTGTGATAGACTGCATCCAATTTGTTAACTACTTACGGAGTGGTGGGGCGCTAGCGTTGTCAGATTTCAAAAAGACTTTACGGCGAAAGCACAACATTTGATTGTTTGAGGGTAGCACCTCCAATATTTTTCTATTAGCATAAATTCATAAACCATCGCGGTTCACACATTTCACAGCGAAAACAAATCCCTTACCTTTTGAAGAACTTCTGCTGAGGGCTTCCCAAGTGTCCAACGAAGACATCCAATGGTTCTTTTGTTAGAACTGGACGATAGGAAAGGAAACAACCACAGCGTGCGCGAGCCCGTGAACGCGCATCCTCTTCTGTTTACATCCAATGACCAGTTCGAAATTCTTCTTCTATTACCATCCAGAGCAACTATAACATCACCAAACACTGTCTAGAGACTGTTGACATCCAGTGGAAGCAATAGGTACTGCAATCTTACTCCCAGAAATGTCTGTTTTCAATAGGGAGGGGTTCAAAATGAGGCAATGTGTCAAAAACACTTTTTCCAGGACAGAAATTCCTCGGGTTTTCGCCTGCTATATCCGTTCTGTTATACTCACAGACATTATGTTAACACTTTTAGAAACTTCAGAGTGTTTCCTATCCAATAGTACTAATTATGTGCATATCCTATTTTCTGGGCCTGAGTGGGAGGCATTTTACTTTGGACACGCCAGACTCTCCAAAACCATCACCTCGGGAGCCGCTCCCGTATTGGAGGCTATTTTGTAAATGACATCACCGAAGTTGAGGATCGGTAGGATGGTCAGTTTTACGAGGGTATGTTTGGCAGCATGAGTGAAGGATGCTTTGTTGCGAAATAGGAAGGCAATTCTAGATTTAATTTTGGATTGGAGATGTTTGATGTGAGTCTGGAAGGAGAGTTTACAGTCTAACCAGACATCTAGGGCGGGTGCGGGCAGCGATCGGTTGAAGAGCATGCATTTAGTTTTACTTGCATTTAAGAGCAGTTGGAGGCCACGGAAGGAGAGTTGTATGGCATTGAAGCTCGTCTGGAGGGTAGTTAACACAGTGTCCAAAGAAGGGCCAGAAGTATACAGAATGGTGTCGTCTGCGTAAAGGTGGATCAGAGACTCACCAGCAGCAAGAGCGACATCATTGATGTATACAGAGAAGAGAGTTGGCCCAAGAGTTGAACCCTGTGGCACCCCCATAGAGACTGCAAGACACACTGAACTCTATCGGAGAAGTAGTTGGTGAACCATGCGAGGCAATCATTTGAGGAAACCAAGGCTGTCGAGTCTGCCAATAAGGATGTGGTGATTGACAGAGTCGAAAGCCTTGGCCAGATCAATGAAAATGGCTGCACAGTAATGTCTCTTATTGATGGCGGTTATGATGTCGTTTAGGACCTTGACCGTGGCTGAGGTGCACCCAAGTCCAGCTCTGAAACCAGATTGCATAGCGGAGAAGGTACGGTGGGATTCGAAATGGTCGGTAATCTGTTTGTTAACTTGGCTTTCAAAGACCTTAGAAAGGCAGGGTATGATAGATATTGGTCTGTAGCAATTTGGGTCAAGAGTGTCTCCCCCTTTGAAGAGGGGGATGACCGCAGCTGCTTTCCAGTCTTTGGGAATCTCAGACGACACAAAAGAGAGGTTGAACAGGCTAGTATAGGGGTTTCAACAATTTCTGCAGATAATTTTTGAAAGAAAGGGTCCAGATTGTCTAGCCCGGCTGATTTGTAGGGGTCCAGATTTTGTAGCTCTTTCAGAACATCAGCTAACTGGATTTGGGAGAAGGAGAAATGGGGGAGGCTTGGGCGAGTTGCTGAGGGGGGTGCAGGGCTGTTGACCGGGGTAGGGGTAGCCAGGTGGAAAGCATGGCCAGCCGTAGAAAAATGCTTATTGAAATTCTCAATTATTGTGGATTTATCGGTGGTGACAGCGTTTCCTATCCTCAGTGCAGTGGGCAGCTGGGAAGAGGGGCTCTTATTCTCCATGGACTTTACAGTGTCCCAGTACTTTTTTGAGTTTGTATTACAGGAAGCAAATTTCTGCTTGAAAAAGCTAGCCTTGGCTTTCCTAACTGCCAGTGTATATTGGTTCCTGACTTCCCTGAAAAGTTGCATATCACAGGGGCTGTTCGATGCTAAGGCAGAACGCCACAGGATGTTTTTGTGCTGGTCAAGGGCAGTCAGGTCTGGAGAGAACCAAGGGCTATATCTGTTCCTGGTTCTACATTTCTTGAATGGGGCATGCTTATTTAAGTGATGGTGAGGAAGGCACTTTTAAAGAATAACCAGGCATCCTCTTCTGACGGGATGAGGTCAATATCCTTCCAGGATACCCGGGCCAGGTCGATTAGAAAGGCAGGCTCGCTGAAGTGTTTTAGGGAACGTTTGACAGTAATGAGGGGAGGTCGTTTGACCGCAAACCCATTACGGATGCAGGCAATGAGCCAGTGATCACTGAGATCTTGGTTGAAAACAGCAGGTGTATTTGGAGGGCAAGTTAGTTAGGATGACATCTATGAGGGTGCCAGTGTTTACGGCTTTGGGGTTGTACCTAGTAGGTTCATTTATGATTTGTGTGAGGTTGAGGGCATCAAGTTTGTTAAGCATGTCCCAGTTTAGGTCACCTAGCAGCACGAACTCTGAAGATAGATGGGGGGCAATCAGTTCACATATGGTGTCCAGAGCACAGCTGGGGGCAGAGGGTGGTCTATAGCAAGCGGCAACAGTAAGAGACTTGTTTCTAGAAAGGTGGATTTTTAAAAGTAAAAGTTCAAATTGTTTGGGTACAGACCTGGATAGTAACATAGAACTCTGCAGGCTATCTCTGCAGTAGATTGCAATACTGCCCCCTTTGGCCTTTCTATCTTGTCTGAAAACGTTGTAGTTAGGGATGGAGATTTCAGAGTTTTTGGTGGTCTTCCTAAGCCAGGATTCAGACATGGCTAGGACATCCGGGTTGGCAGAGTGTGTTAACTCCTTAGGGCTAGGGTCCCATTTTCCGAATTTTCGCCTGTCTGATGTGCCCAAAGTAAAATGCCTGCCACTCAGGCCCAGAAAATAGGATATGCACATAATTAGTACTATTGGATAGGAAACACTCTGAAGTTTCTAAGAGTGTTAAAAGTATGAACAGAACTGATATAGCAGGCGAATACCCGAGGAAAATCCAGCCACTAGGCCCAATTTCTTGTGGCCCAAGAAATTGTCCGATGGACCTGTTTAGCTAGCAGCCGATATGCTCCAGACAGAAAACGTTAGCAGGCCGCAGTTAGCTGATGGGCGTTCAGGTGACGTCGCGACGGAGGGCCGGTTGAATAACCCCCTTCGGGCGGATAACGTCGGTATTCCAGTCGTGAAGGCTCAGTGAGGCTCCGCACCGGCAGTAAGAACGGGTCCGGATGGGAAGGTGGGCTTAGCATAAGCTAGCTTCAGGCTAATTGGAGCTTGCTCTGGGACCGACGTTAGCCAATAGTCACTCGGGTAGCAGCTAGCTAGCTGCAAGATCCAGATGAAAATGTCCAGAGCTTGCGGTAGGAATCCGGGGATATGGAGAGAAAATAGGTCCGGTATGCTCTGGTTTGAGTTGCGTTATACGAACGGCGAGAGCTTTTCCGAGATAAAGGTTAGCTGATGTCCGTTAGCAATGGTAAGCTAAATACTAACTTTAGCTAGTGAAGTTAGCTAGCATTTGTTGCGTGACTCTGGATTCGAGGTGGAATACTACTTGAAAAAAAACAAAAAAACACCACATTGGGTGAGGCAGGTTGCAGGAGAGTGTTTGAAGTAGAATTTTAGAAAGCATATATAAAAAGATATGCAAAGAAAATATATAAAAAGATTATAAAATGATATTTACACGGGACAGGATGGGACAAGACATAATACACATCCGATTGCTACGCCATCTTGGAACTAAATGAAGAGAGTGCACAGTTATGAACTTGAAAAGTCATTAATTAACAAATTAGGCACATTTGGGCAGTCTTGATACAACATTTTGAACAGAAATGCAATGGTTCTTTGGATCAGTGTAAAACTTAGCACATATACTGTTGCCATCTATTGGCCAAGATTTAAATTGCGCCTAGATTCCTAAGTCATATATTGGTCTTTGGAACAAAGAAAATACAAAAAAACGTGTTTTTTTCTTTGTATTATCTTTTAGATCTAATGTGTTATATTATCCACCATTCATTTCACATTTTCACAAACTTCAAAGTGTTTCCTTTCAAATGGTATCAAGAATATGCATATCTTCGTTTCAGGTCCTAAGCTACAGGCAGTTAGATTTGGGTATGTCATTTTAGGCGAAAATTGAAAAAAAGGGACTGATTAACTGCCTTGTTCAGGGGCAGAATGACAGATTTTTACCTTGTCATCTCAGGGATTCAATCCAGCAACCTTTCGGTTACTGACCCAACGTCACGATCTAACCACTAGGCTACCTGCCACCCCAAGGGTGCCATTTGGTACGCACTTAGAGGAAGAAAGATAGAAAGGGGGTGCATGAGAGGGATAGAGACAGACTGACTCATTTATCATGTGGCAGACCTAATCACTCATTCCTGTCTAGCCATATCCACACAAACGGCAGGAACGTGAGTGACCCCTCGTAATGAAGATGTCCCGCCTCTCGAGGGGTGTAGGCCCAAGGAATTCTAATGGAAAATAGGTCACCATCTAGGTCTGAGATGGGACGAGAAGAAGGGAGGAATGTGCAGAGAAAGGGAAAAGAGAAATCAGGGGTCTAGCTAAAGTAATTAAATTACAGCAGGGGAGGAGATCCTGCTACTGATCCTGGTCAGGCTAGTGTTTTATTCACAAGTGAGCCCTCAGCACGAGGCTAACGTCGGCACTGAAGAGGATTTAGAGCTAGGACTGCTAACACGCTGGATAGCTAAACTTAGTTTTTAGCATATTAACACAGTGGCTAAGTAAAAAAAAACATATATGTATTAGCATGCTAACACACTGGATAGCTAAACAAAGTTGCTAGCATGCTAAGACCCAAGCTGGCTAATCAAAATATATCTCTATTTGCATGCTCACATGCCAGCAAGTTAACCAAACGAAACAGCTATTTATTAGCATGCTAACGCGCCGACTTGCTAACCAAAGCATCGATATCAATGTATACGAGTTGCTCACTGTCGCGTTCAGTAGGCCTAGGGCATGCACTGTAGACATTCATCTCTAACATATCTCCTTCCAAAAGTTGTATTACACATCTATCATGTAGGCTTCAGAAAGTTATAGCATGTCTATTCATTGTATTACATATCTAACATGTAGGCTTCAGAAAGTTATAGCATGTCTATTCATTGTATTACATATCTAACATGTAGGCTTCAGAAAGTTATAGCATGTCTATTCATTGGATTTCATATCTGCAACGTTCAGTACCAAACTGAACACAACCCACAATTCACCCTAATTTAATTAGAGCATCCGATTTGATTATAGGCAGGAAATGAATGAGGGGGTGGTCTATAATGGACAGTATATGAGCAGGCAGGGGCATTGGGTTTATTGTGAGTATTTTCAACATGTAGACAGATATTCCACTGATGCAGCATTTGTTTCTTGGACATGACAATGGAGCAAATGGCTGCTCTCATAGCAGGCAGAAGTTCACAACAGCGAGATTCCCTCCTTATCTTGTTGATGGCGGTGGTCTGCACTGTGTGTGTGTCTTACCAGGTAAAAACAAGGGAGATTTGTCATTGTGCTAAATGCCCCCTCTCTCCTACACAAACACACACACACAAACACACACGCACACACACACACACAGTCTATACTGTTATACCTTCCCTATCTGTCTCCATGGTTTGACTTAAACTCCATCTTTAAAAACAAACATTTTTGATAAATGAAAATGCATTCCAAGTAATCAGTGCTAACCTTCACCACTCCACAGCCTTCTTCAAGCATGCCACCATTGTGTTCTCTCATGACAACTGGTGTTTATAAGTAACAGTGATAAAGTCCTAGAATCCTGACGTGTCTTCGGCTTGTTGTTTTGAATGGACACTGACTAAGGTATGTGTCACAATGTACGAACTGTAGTGGCACGCCCTCTTGGTGTCCAGTGACAGTGCCATAGGGAGTGGCTATTCTTGGCTACGCTGTATTGTCGTTGGGGTTCTGTGTGCGGTGTATGCTGACCTAGCAGGTGGTTGTCATTCTTGTGTGTTGTTGTGGGGCTGTAGTTGTGGTGGTGGTTGGTGTACCGTAGCAGGTGTCTTTCTCTCGGCAGTAAAGTTTGTTATTGTTTGGTCTCATGCTCGTGGTTGCCGTGTCAGTTTGCTGTCGTTGCGTTGTAGCGGGTGCTATTTTAACGGAGTTGTTAAGTTATAGCGGATAGGCAATGGGATTACGGTAAATTAAGTTATATTGGGATGTGATTGTTTGTCATCATGAGGTATGTGGGGGGCTCTGTGGTGATTTTTCTTATATCTTATTTGTTTAACTGTCTTGTCTTTTGGTCATGTAACTTGAAATTGTCAGTATGATTTGATATAAAATATGACTGATGCGGTGTGTCATAGTGGCTTCCCAGTCTTTTGTTGTGTGGTGCATTTTAACACGGTGCTATTCTTAGGTGGTTTGTGACAGCAGTAGAGGATGTCACATGTCAGGGCAGGGGCAGAGGCCTGACCGACACTGACCCCCCCCATGCGCCCCTTAAATGGTACAGTCGGAAACAACATATCAATCACTCTCTGGGATAAGGGTTCCCCAACAGCACAGGGCCGCCAAAAACAGACCTTCTGTTACACAACAGATAGGCTATGTCCCAAATGGCTCTTTGTCCTTTGTCCTACTGTATATATAGTGCACTACTTTTGACCAGAGCCCTATGGTGCCCTATGGACCTACACAAACTCTGACTTATACTAACTCTGACCTACACAAACTCTGACTCATACTAACTCTGACCTATACAAACTCTGACTTATACTAACTCTGACCTATACAAACTCTGACTTATACTTACTCTGACCTATACAAACTCTGACTCATGCTAACTCTGACCTATACAAACTCTGACTTATACTAACTCTGACCTACACAAACTCTGACTCATACTAACTCTGACCTATACAAACTCTGACTTATACTAACTCTGACCTATACAAACTCTGACTTATACTAACTCTGACCTATACAAACTCTGACTCATACTAACTCTGACCTATACAAACTCTGACTCATACTAACTCTGACCTATACAAACTCTGACTTATACTAACTCTGACCTATACAAACTCTGACTCATACTAACTCTGACCTATACAAACTCTGACTTATACTAACTCTGACCTATACAAACTCTGACTCATACTAACTCTGACCTATACAAACTCTGACGTATACTAACTCTGACCTATACAAACTCTGACTTATACTAACTCTGACCTATACAAACTCTGACTCATACTAACTCTGATCTATACAAACTCTGACTTATACTAACTCTGACCTACACAAACTCTGACTCATACTAACTCTGACCTATACAAACTCTGACTCATACTAACTCTGATCTATACAAACTCTGACTTATACTAACTCTGACCTACACAAACTCTGACTCATACTAACTCTGACCTATACAAACTCTGACTCATACTAACTCTGATCTATACAAACTCTGACTTATACTAACTCTGACCTACACAAACTCTGACTCATACTAACTCTGACCTACACAAACTCCTATACATTGGGGGATGGTGGCTTGGGGGGACTGTGGGGGTGGGGAGTTGAGGGAGAGTTTTTTTCGGGGATCTTGGATGGTTGGTGGCCTGGCAGTTGGGAGCGTAGGCAGATAGGGGCGCTTGACCCTGGTTGCTCCTGTGGGTCGCTCTGGATGGGAGATGACTGAATGTAATGTTAATGTTGAGCGGCTTCACTGCAGGTAGATTGTATGTTTTAATATTCAATACAAATAAATAAAGAATCAGACCTATACAAACTCTGGCAGCTCCATAGCCCCTCAACATTCCATAACCATCCCATAACCATCCAACCTCTTGGCATTTGTCTGTCTTCCATCTCCCGGGCAACCATGCTCAAAACAAACCATCTGTCATATCTCGCCACTGTTCGGTCACTGTTTGATGGCGCGTGATGTAATGCTGTAATTAGGTGTTGGAATTCCAAGCGTCCGAGTTGTCTTGTACCTGTTAGGTCCAAAGGGTTAGGCAAGAAGAAAGTGAATTTAGATGCTTGTAGATGGACACAATAGGGACTACTTTTTGATTTATCGGCGATTGGGTTGGTTATGTATGTGTTTATTTAACTTGTGTGTATGGGGACAATAGCGGTGCTGAGGCGTCTGTGATAAGGCCACAGGCTGTAGCTGTCGCTTGTTCTTCCTCTCTCTGTCTTGTCTTGTTTGGCAAGTGGCCACCAACACACAGTCCCCAAAAATCCTTTATCCACAACCAGAAACCACAGCTTGGCTTTCCAATGGGCCTATATAGAGCTGGATCTCTCTCTCTCTCTCTCTCTCTCTCTCTCTCTCTCTCTTTCTCTCTCTCTCTCTCTCTCTCTCTCTCTCTCTCTCTCTCTCTCTCTCTCTCTCTCTCTCTGTCACATTCTCTCTTATACCATGTTTCTCTCCATCTCTGACAATATTACTCTCTCCCTCTTTCTCTCTCACTATTTCCCTCCCTCTCCCTCACATCCATTCTTCTACGTGCTAATAATATATATAACTTAGCATACGGGCCTACAATGGCTTACCTTCACATTCCTCCGTTGCTCTACAGTCAACAGCATGTTGGGAAACCAGCAGTATTTCAATGTCACATGGGGGTGGCTCTGTGGGTATACTGTCCGGTCATGGCCGAGTTAGCCGTCTTTCTGCTGTGTTGTTGTCCCTGACCCTGACTGAGGCCAATCTGCGCTGAACACACAGCTGCAGGAGCACAAACAGAGGCCTCCCTCAGCCTCTCTCAGCCTCAGCCCCTCAGCCCCTCAGCCCCTCTCAGCCTCTCAGCCCCTCAGCCTCTCAGCCTCTCAGCCACTCAGCCACTCTCAGCCTCTCAGCCCCTCTCAGCCTCTCAGCCCCTCAGCCTCTCACTCTCAGCCACGGTCAAACAAGAGACGGAAAGAAAAGAGGAGAGAAAAAAAAGAAGATTGTTTTTGGAACAGGATGTGGAAAAAATGAACTTCTTCTCGACCTCTGTACGGAAATCTCTTCTTTCCTGCCGATTCAAGGTTATGTGGATTGCATTAGGTATTCCAAAAACTGAGCAGAACACAGAGAGTTATTTTCTCAGTCAGTGGGAGACAGCCCTTTTAATTAACAAGACAGTGAAGAAGAAAAATTATACTGAAATGTGAAATTGTAATTTGTAAAACCTTGCTGATGCAGAATGATCTGTCTCATTGTAAACTTCAAGAAAATGATTCAGTCCACCTACTAGACTGCGTGTCCCTACATCTTCTAACTTTGAGCCACCAGAAAGACAGAAATACCATGGCAAGTTGAAGACCCCCAATCCGCTGGGCCCATAATACCATCCTTTTCAGTGATGTAGTGGTAAAACCTAATTGGTGGGTAAACGCTGAGCCGTTCGCGGTGAGTGAAGTACCGCTCCATATACTGGTGAGTAATGGGCATTTACGTGCGTTCACCCTCCACCACACCACTGGTCCTGTAGTGTTATGACTGGATCTGTAGTGTTATGACTGGATCTGTAATGTTATGACTGGATCTGAAGTGTTATGACTGGATCTGTAGTGTTATGACTGGATCTGTAGTGTTATGACTGGATCTGTAATGTTATGACTGGATCTGTAGTGTTATGACTGGATCTGTAGTGTTATGACTGGATCTGTAATGTTATGACTGGATCTGTAGTGTTATGACTGGATCTGTAGTGTTACGACTGGATCTGTAATGTTATGACTTGATCTGTAGTGTTATGACTGGATCTGTAATGTTATGACTGGATCTGTAGTGTTATGACTGGATCTGTAATGTTACGACTGGATCTGTAATGTTATGACTTGATCTGTAGTGTTATGACTGGATCTGTAGTGTTATGACTGGATCTGTAGTGTTATGACTGGATCTGTAATGTTATGACTTGATCTGTAGTGTTATGACTGGATCTGTAGTGTTATGACTGGATCTGTAGTGTTATGACTGGATATGTAATGTTATGACTGGATCTGTAGTGTTATGACTGGATCTGTAGTGTTATTACTGGATATGTAATGTTATGACTGGATCTGTAGTGTTATGACTGGATCTGTAGTGTTATGACTGGAGCTGTAGTGTTATGACTGGATCTGTAATGTTATGACTGGATCTGTAATGTTATGACTGGATCTTATATAACTAACATTCACCACCATTTAATCCAAGTTGTGCATAGTATCTTACATACCATCTCTGGTTCCATATCAGCTCTGTCTGATGTTTACAATAACAGTAATATCATGATGTCTTGCATATTAGTTGCTGAGAGAGAGATTTATAGTGTTAATAGTGCTTGTGAGTGTGCGCACACGTGTGTGTGCGTGTGTGAGTGTGTGTGTGTGTGTGTGTGTGTATGTGTGTGTGTATTATTATAATAATTATTGTTGTTATTATTATTATTATTGGTTAGTACATCAAAAGGATGCACACAAACACACAAAACACACACACACACACATAGTTGTGTGATTATGTTATAGATGGTAAATCTTCTCTATGACAGGTAAACTGAGGCAATTAGAAACCCCCCTCCAGGCTGAATGAACGTCTGTAAATCCTGCAACAAACAAACACACTTGAAACGGAGCAGAGCACCGACACACAACAGGCACGCATCGTAAAACCAGGTGTGATGCAGCAAGCGGCAGGCCTGCGGTGTGTGTGTGTCTGTGTGTCTGTGTGTGTGTGAATGACATCATATCACCCACATCTCAACACAACCACTACTTAGACACAACGGTAAACCCGTGAGTCTGGACTTAGAACGAGGGCCTTATTAACAGATGTCATGATGAAGGTGTTTGTGTTTGGTTAAGGCTCATGTCTGGCTCTAGAAGATATGGTGTATTAAATTAAATGTCTGAAGGTGTTAGGTATCTGGTGGCATTGTGTGTGAAATCTGGAGGTGCAGCTGTGTGTGTGTGTGCCCACAAGCACGTGTCTGTCCGTGTGTGTGTGTTTGCCCACACATGTGCATGCCCTTGTCCATGCGTATTTGAGTCTGTGTGAGGAAAAAGAGAGAGAGAGAGCGAGAAAGAAAGAGAGAGAGAGAGAGAGAGAGAGAGAGAGAGAGAGAGAGAGAGAGAGAGAGAGAGAGTACCAGCAGTCCCTCAGTTGGTCATTAAACAGGAGGTCTACCATGGCCTCTCTCCTCCATATGAGACAATTCAACCCTGCTGTGGGACTCAGCCCACTCTGTTGTTGTCCCCCAAAGCACTGTTGGCTAATCCAGGAGCTAGCATTGTTACTGGAGTCAGGCTCATGCTAATCCAGGAGCTAGCGTTGTTACTGGAGTCAGGCTCATGAGACTGATCCCCATTAACTCTGCTTGGTAAGACACAGAGCCAAAAGACGAATGGCATGGCATCAACAAAGAGGCAAAAAGAAGAGTTAGTCAGGAGGAGGACAGCAATGACCTCAGAGGACCAGACCAGACAAGGCCAGTCTGTGGCAATGGGAGGAGCAGGAGGGAGGAGTTGGTTTGTCTCTTGTCTGTTGATGGATTCCACTGGCCTGCCAACCGTTTACACTCAGAAGGCCTAACACTAAATCCCAGCAGACACTGGATGAAACCAGAAGCCTGCTGCTTTGGCTTGGTGCTCTAAACAAACACACTGTGTGTGGGGGGGTGGATCTGTGTGTGAGTGTGTGAGTGTGCATGAGGGAGGGTGTGGGGAGGGGGTGTCTGTGTCAATCTCTCCTTCTCTCCTCTCCCTTTTTCCATCAACATCACTCCTGTACAGACCGTATCTCATGTCCAGCAGGTTGAACAAAAGGGCAAGTACGCGGCTGGCAGCCTGTGTGGGAATGATTCGCTAGCAGCTGCTGAAGCTGTCTGCTTCCTTAAGCCACTTAGTAAACCGTGCCCATTTCTCAATGTAGATTAGTGTAAAACACTTCCTAGGACTCATCTGTATGTATCACATTATGAACATGTGACCTACTTCAGCGATTGGTGCATTGATGTGTACAGAATAAGAATAGGAATGTGAATATGAAGACTTGAATCCAATGTTATAATGCACTCTACAATACCACCTTTTGTCAAAAACATAATGTGTAGGGGGAGAGGCTTTACGGACACTGCTGACCTGTTACTAACCAAAGCAGGTCACGATTGTCCGTATAGCATTTTCCAGGTATAGGCCCCATTTCTTTATCAGGAAGTAGTCCCTCACTACCTGGAAAGATGACATCACGTCCTGTTGACACACTTCAAATGTGCGTGCAGGGCTTAGAGTGTGGAGAATGAATTCCTTTATAAGTGCAGGGCTGAGAGGTCTGTCACACTCACACTGCAGTCACAGAACAGAGATAAGATAAAACCAAGGCCCTCTGTACATGCACATGCATACAAACACACACTCATACAAACACACGCACACAAAAACACTCTGCTTGACTCTCTCTCGTCTCTCTCTTTTCCCCCTTCCCACCCTCTCTCCCTCTCTCCCCTTCTCCTTCTCACACATAGTGACCTCCTCCCTCCATCCCTCTCTGTCCAGCGTACCTGACCATAGCCTAGCCATGCCACTGGCACCAAATAAACCATCTGGTGTGTGGGGAGAGAGAATGGATTGGCTTGGCTTGAGCCTGTCTAATCCCTGGGTCTGCTGAGACCATGGGTGGTCAGAGTCAGTGGGACCAGTCTGCAGCTGGAGATATTTTTTTGGGGGAGGGGGAGGGTGGTGGTCTGGAGGTCTGGCATGGCGGACTCGACTTACGTCATGCAAGACTAGAGCCACATGCTAAAGCGTTGCATTGCATAGTGTCATACACCCTGCAGAACGTACACACACTTGCACATGGAGACATGCACAGACACAAATACAGGCTTGTGTTTTAAAACACACCACACCAGAAGAGATTCTACCATTGTCCCGATGGCATAGCAATGAGATGAACCTAAGCTGTGCGCACACCTGTGACCCGGCTTAGGTTGTGAGTAGATAAAAATAACCAATAATAAAGCCAATTGTTATAGTGGCCATGACGAGGTTCACAGGAGTTATCTGGCAGGATACACACATACACACACAGATTACACACACACACACAGATTACACACACACTCCTACACACAGAAGAATGCGATGAACAGATTATTGTGGCAGGGAGAGAAGAAGTTAAACTCCTCTGAGCTGAGCATCTGAAATAGACATATTAATCTACCTCTGATACAGAGTCCAGGTCCTGGCAGGTTCTCCCTAATTGGTAAGCACAGGGCTGCAGGTTCTCCCAAAGGGGAAGTACAGGGCTGCAGGTTCTCCCTAATGGGGAAGCACAGGGCTGCAGGTTCTCCCTAAAGGGGAAGTACAGGGCTGCAGGTTCTCCCTAATGGGGAAGTACAGGGCTGCAGGTTCTCCATAATGGGGAAGTACAGGGCTGCAGGTTCTCCCTAATGGGGAAGTACAGGGCTGCAGGTTCTCCCTAATGGGGAAGTACAGGGCTGCAGGTTCTCCCTAATGGGGAAGTACAGGCTACCTGGCTACCCCTACCCCGGTCAACAGCCCTGCACCCCCCTCAGTAACTCGCCAAAGCCTCCCCCATTTCTCCTTCTCCCAAATCCAGTTAGCTGATGTTCTGAAAGAGTTGCAAAATCTGGACCCCTACAAATCAGCCGGGCTAGACAATCTGGACCCTTTCTTTCTAAATTGATCTGCCGAAATTGTTGAAACCCCTATTACTAGCCTGTTCAACCTCTCTTTCCCAAAGACTGGAAAGCAGCTGCGGTCATCCCTCTTCAAAGGGGGAGACACTCTTGACCCAAACTGCTACAGACCTATATCTATCCTACCCTGCGTTTCTAAGGTCTTTGAAAGCTAAGTTAACAAACAGATTACCGACCATGTCGAATCCCACCGTACCTTCTCCGCTATGCAATCTGGTTTTAGAGCTGGTCATGGGTGCACCTCAGCCACGCTCAAGGTCCTAAATGACATCATAACCGCCATCGATAAGAGATTACTGTGCAGCCGTATTCATTGATCTGGCCAAGGCTTTCGACTCTGTCAATCACCACATCCTTATCGGCAGACTCGACAGCCTTGGTTTCTCAAATGATTGCCTCGCATGGTTCACCAACTACTTCTCCGATAGAGTTCAGTGTGTCAAATCAGAGGGCCTGTTGTCCGGGCCTCTTGCAGTCTCTATGGGGGTGCCACAGGGTTCAACTCATGGGCCGACTCTCTTCTCTGTATACATCCATGATGTCGCTCTTGCTGCAGGTGAGTCTCTGATCCACCTCTATGCAGACGACACCATTCTGTATACTTCTTACCCCTCTTTGGACACTGTGTTAACTACCCTCCAGACGAGCTTCAATGCCATTACAACTCTCCTTCCGTGTCCTACAACTGCTCTTAAACGCAAGTAAAACTAAATGCATGCTCTTCAACCGATCGCTGCCCACACCTGTCCCCCCGTCCAGCATCACTACTCTGGACGGTTCTGTCTTAGATTATGTAGACAACTACAAATATCTAGGTGTCTGGTTGGAACTCTCCTTCCAGACTCACATCAAACATCTCCAATCTAAAATTAAATCTAGAATTGGCTTCCTATTTCGCAACAAAGCATCCTTCACTCATGCTGCCAAACCCTCGTAAAACTGACCATCCTACCGATCCTCAACTTCGGTGATGTCATTTACAATATAGCCTACAATACTCTACTCAACAAATTGGATGCAGTCTATCACAGTGCCATCCGTTTTGTTACCAATCCCCATATACCACGCACCACTGCGATCTATACGCTCTCGTTGGCTGGCCCTCGCTTTACACTCGTCGGCATACCCACTGGCTCCAGGTCATCTATAAGTCCCTGCTAGGTAAAGCCCTGCCTTATCTCAGTCACCATAGCTAGTCACCATAGCAGCACGCACCCGTAGCACTTGCTCCAGCAGGTATATCTCACTGGTCACCCCCAAAGCCAGTTTCTCCTTTGGCCGACTCTCCTTCCAGTTCTCTGCTGCCAATGACTGGAACAAACTACAACAATCTCTGAAACTGGAGACACTTATCACCCTCACCAGCTTTAAGCATCAGCTGTCAGAACAGTTCACAGACCCCTGCTCCTGTTTATAGCCCATCTGTAAATAGCCCAACCAACTACCTCATCCCCTACCGTATTTATTTATTTATCTTGTTCCTTTGCACCCCAGTTTTTCTACATTGCACATTCATTTACTGCACATCTACCATTCCAGTGTTTAAATGCTATATTGTAATTACTTTGCCACCATGGCCTATGTATTGCCTTACCTTCCTTATCCTACCTCATTTGCACTCTTTGTATATAGATTTGTTTTTTTCTACTGTATTATTGACTGTATGTTTGTTTTACTCCATGTGTAACTCTGTGTTGTTGTATGTGTTGAACTGCTTTGCTTTATCTTGGCCAGGTCGCAGTTGTAAATGAGAACTTGTTCTCAACTTGCCTACCTGGTTAAATAAAGGAGAAATAAAAAAATAAACAGGGCTGCAGGTTCTCCCTAATGGGGAACTTCAGTAATGGTATCTCCCCAGTGTTGTTGTAAGGTTAATTAAAGGGCAATAAATTGTTGAGGGAATTTCTCTCTATTTCCACATGTGAAATGTAACCTGCGTGTGTGATAAAGCCCTCTGTTGTTTTCTCTGAATCCCCACTGCCCACACAGTGCACACACACTCACATATTCACACACACACACACACACACACACACACACTCACATATGCACACAAACACACACACATATGCACACACACACACACACACACACATATACACACACACATACACACATACGCACACACGTACACACAGACCCACACACTGTGGCCCAACCAGCCAGCCCAGCCCAGCCAGCCCAGCCAGCGGTGAATGTGATTGAGGTTGTGTGTATGATTTAGATAAGACCTAGAAGAGGTATGCATGGCTGGGGCTCAGACACTGGGTTGTGGAAGAGACTTAGGCTTGAGTCCCAAATTACTCTACTGCTCGACTTTTGACCAGGGCCCAACTACTCAAATCTAGTGCAGAGAGTAGGGTGCCATTTGGGACACAACCAGAGACAGACAGATTGGGACCAAGACAACACCTTTATCCAGCCATCAACCCAGCTGATCAACAACAACGAACGAGGCTTTGTGTTGGCTGTACATCCATGGCTGTGTCTGAAATGGCATTCTATATGAGGCACTACTTCGGACCAGGGCCCATAGGATTACACTATATAGGGAACCAAATGCCATTTTTGACTAAGCCATCTCCCACAGAATTTGATGTGTAGATACTGAGTATTCACTGTGAACTGACCAACCGGATAGTGTTGGACTGGAACTGTTGTTAAGGAGTTTTAGGCCTGCTTTATACTGTAAAAAGGGAGGCAGGTAGCCTAGCAGTTAGAGCGTTGGGCCAGTAATCAAAAGGTGGCTGATTCAAATACCCGAGCCAACAAGGTGAAAAATCGGCCTATGTGCCCTTAAGCAAGGCACTTAAACCTAATTGCTGCAAGTGTGCCATACTACTATGGCTGATTGTGTAAAACAACACATTTCACTGCACTTATCTGGTGTATTTGACAATAATAAATACATGAATGAATATGGCCTTACTGACACTATCAAGGCACAAGGCGAGACCCAGATGCAGACACAGGAAGCAGATGGGTGGAGTCTTACAATGTTCAATAATCCAAAGGGGTAGGCAAGAGAATGGTCGTGGACAGGCAAAAAGGTCAAAACCAGATCAGAGTCCAGGAGGTACAGGCGCGTGGTCAAGGCAGGCAGAATGGTTAGGCAGGCGGGTACAAAGTCCAGAAACTTGGGAGGATTAGAAAAAGAGAATAGGAGTACAGGAGGAGAAGGAGTACGGGAGAAACACGCTGGTTGACTTGACTAAACATACAAGACAAACTGGCACAGAGAGACCGAAAACACAGGGATAAATACACTGGGGAAAATAAGCGACACCTGGAAGAGGTGGAGACAATCACAGGAACAGGTGAAACAGATCAGGGCGTGACAGACACACTAGAACATGACTATAAAACAGTGCTGTGGTCAAAGACTCGTGTTCCACCAGTAGTGACTTTTGCATAATTCAACATCCCAGTTAAAACAGAACATGTTAGAAAGCTGTATTATCTAGTTAGACTTTATAAACATGCAGCAATGTCATCAAATTCAGCTGAAAGAATGGTTGGACTGCAGCTTTTAGCACTACCAAAGGACTTGCAACTTGACTCGAGTACAAACGACTCGGACTCAAACATTCGGGACTTAGGACTTGACTCGTGACTCCAGTGTAAACGACTCGGACTCAGACACTAGGGACTTAGGACTTGACTAATGACTCGAGTATAATCAAATCAATTCAAATCAAATTTTATTGGTCACATACACATGGTTAGCAGATGTTAATCCGAGTGTAGTGAAATGCTTGTGCTTCTACTTCCGACTATGCAGTAATATCTAACAAGTAATCTAACAAATTCACAACAACTACCTTATACACACAAATACACACAAATGTAAAGGGATGAATAGAATATCTACATATATATATATGGATGAGCGATGGCGTGCGGCATAGGCAAGATGCAGTAGATGGTATAGAATACAGTATATACATATGAGATGAGTAATGTAGGATTTGTAAACATTATTAAAGTGACTATTTAAAGTGACTAGCACCTTTATTAATACCTTTATTAAGTCAATTTATTTAAGTGGCCAGAGATTTGAGTCTGTATGTTGGCAGCAGCCTCTCTATGTTAGTGATGGCTGTTTAACAGTCTGATAGCCTTGAGATAGAAGCTGTTTTTCTGTCTCTCGGTCCCAGCTTTGATGCACCTGTACTGACCTCGCCTTCTGGATGATAGCGGGGTGAACAGGCAGTGACTCTGGTGGTTGTTGTCCTTGATGATATTTTTGGCCTTCCTGTGCCATCGGGTGCTGTAGGTGTCCTGGAGGGCAGGTAGTTTGCCCCCAATGATGCTTTGTGCAGACCGCACCACCCTCTGGAGAGCCTTGCAGTTGTGGGCGGTGCAATTGCCGTACCAAGCGGTGATACAGCCCGACAGGATGCTCTCGATTGTGCATCTGTAAAGTTGGTGAGTGTTTTAGATGACAAGCCACATTTATTCAGCCTCCTGAGGTTGAAGAGGAGTTGTTGCGCCTGTGCGTCTGTGTGGGTGGACAATTTCTGTGTATAAACGACTCGGACTCAAATACTAGGGACTTAGGATTTGACTCGTGATTCGAGTATAAACGACTCAGACTCAAATACTAGGGACTCGACTTGGAATCAAGTTTAGTTACTTGACTACATCACTGCTATTAGGTATCTAAATAAGTGAAATGTTCACCTAAGAACACACAAACACACTCTTACACAAACATATGTATAGTGTGAAGCTTTGGCCCCAGATTTATTCCAGGGACCCGTCTTGGATTAAAACAGGCTCAGAGATCAAAGGTCAGTTGGGACCCGAGGTCAGATGTCAGAGAACAAGGGAGACCCCTGCATTCCACACACACACACACATACACACAGAACCCTCTCTCCCTCTCCCCTTCTCTAAGGAAAACGTAGTCTTAAAATTCTTTATCTGTTGCTGTGGCCTTGGATGGAGGCGTTTGCACATCAGAAAACTACTTGTTAGCCCCATGCCTTCCACATGGCTAAAGTAACTCCGTCTAGGCCTAGAAGAACACACATTTACTGGGTCAAAGGTCAGACTTAAAAGTGAAAAGTAAAGTTAGGGGAGTATGTTGTATTTCTGATGTATGTTTTCAACGCTCTGGAATGGATGATAATTTGTTTGAATCACATTCTTTAGCCAGCTGCACTCTGGAACAGGCAAGCACACACACACACAGACACACACACTGAATAATGAACCGTGGTACTAAATCATATTAGATAACTGTAAAACATGGTAAAACAAATTTGAGAATTTGCTTGAATTAAATTCCATTCCTGTGAGAGTGCACTTAAAGATTTAAACCCTTTATGGAAAGCGGATTTACCTGCAGTAGGAATCAGGCTTATTGGCTTCATGTTTCCTACTTGACTTACCTGCAGTAGGAATCAGGCCTATTGACCACGTTTCTAGAAATCCAGTTTGGAGGATTCCCAGGAATCAGGAGTGATTAAGCAGGACATTTTGCAGATCTAGTAAGGCCTTATGGTATGACAGTAGGTCCATAGATGCTTCTAACAAATGTAACCAGTACAGATGCAGGATCTTAATTTGAGCCAGTTTGCTACAGCAGGAAAATAATCCTGTAGCAACAGGAAATGTGAATTAGTATGTGGATTATAATTAATGGACAATTTTACTGAGGGTTGATTACGTTTCTTGGGAGGGAAAATAAAGGGTGAATTTTCAAAGTGGAAATTGCAAACTTCAGAAGCCTTTTTAAACCTCAAATACACTTCAAATTGTACATTTCCTGCATTACAGGAAAGTTCTTCTGCAACATGGTGATCAAATTAAGATCCCACACCTGTCTGTAAAGTGTTACCAATGTTTCAGTACTGATGTTGCAGTTTTAAGTCAAGTCTTAAAACCAATCCTGACTCTTCCTCTGTGTTCGTCTCTTCTACAGAGCCTGTCTGCCATGCCTAAGACAGCCCATAAAAATGGTAAGTCATCATGCTTTTCTGTTTTCTCCTGTAGTGTTGGTTTTCCACTTTCTTCTTTGATTTCCTGTGGATTGGCTGTTGCTGGTGAGTGAAGGTGTGTGTGTGTTTGTGTGTGTGTGCTGTGTGTAGCGGAGCTGATTTTGAGTCACACTCTCGTGATGAGGTAGCCCTGTCTGACACTTACACCCTCAGTGTGTCCTCTTGGTCTAATGGTTACGTCACACATTGGGTTGACTGGGTTCGATTCTCAACGGTTACATGTACTGGTAGAAATGATAGAGGTAATATCATACAGATGAATGGGAATATTTTCCCTTCAGCAGTTTACCAGATTGGTATGATTTTGATGATGACCTGTCTGTTGTGAATAACGTGGAACTGATGTTCTTGTGTGTGTGAGTGCATGCGTGTGCATCCGTCTGCCAATGAGGCCAGACAGGCTATGATTTATGGGGGGCTAGGAGCCATACGCAAGGTCAGAGGATGCCATTTATTCATCTTTCTCCTGGGTTCAGCTCAGAGCTAGGGAAGGGAGGGAGGCGGAGGGCAGGAGAGATAGAAGGAAAGACGGAGACAGCAGGAGTGGAGGGGGAGGCTCTGGCATATCCCAGGGTGTCACAGAGAGACACATGATGTGTATTCAGATAACAACATTTATCAGACCCATATGTTGGCCAACTCATCACCATAAACCCAACCCTTCACCCTAAACCCAACCCATCACCCTGACCCCAACCCATCACCCTAACCGTAACCCATCACCCTAACCCCAATCCATCACCTAACCCCAACCCATCACCCTAACCCTAACCCCAATCCATCACCCTAACCGTAACCCATCACCCTAACCCCAATCCATCACCTAACCCCAACCCATCACCCTAACCCTAACCCCAACCCATCACCCTAAACCCAACCCATCACCCTGACCCCAACCCATCACCCTAACCCCAATCCATCACCCTAACCCCAATCCATCACCCTACCCATCACCCTAACCCCAATCCATCACCCTAACCCCAATCCTAACCCCAATCCATCACCCTAACCGTAACCCATCACCCTAACCCCAATCCATCACCTAACCCCAACCCATCACCCTAACCCTAACCCCAACCCATCCCCCTAAACCCAACCCATCACCCTACCCATCACCCTAACCCCAATCCATCACCCTAACCCCAATCCTAACCCCAATCCATCACCCTAACCGTAACCCATCACCCTAACCCCAATCCATCACCTAACCCCAACCCATCACCCTACCCATCACCCTAACCCCAATCCATCACCCTAACCCCAATCCTAACCCCAATCCATCACCCTAACCGTAACCCATCACCATAAACCCAATCCATCACCTAACCCCAACCCATCACCCTAACCCTAACCCCAACCCATCCCCCTAAACCCAACCCATCACCCTAACCCCAACCCATCACCCTAACCCCATCCATCACCCTAACCCCAACCCATCACCATAATCCCAACCCCTCATCGGGAGAAAGGAGATAGATGCCAGACTCGCCGGCTTGTCAGATAGATCCCCAAACCTTCCCAAACCCTAACCCCAATCCATCACCCTAACCGTAACCCATCACCCTAACCCCAATCCATCACCTAACCCCAACCCATCACCCTAACCCTAACCCCAACCCATCACCCTAAACCCAACCCATCACCCTGACCCCAACCCATCACCCTAACCCCAATCCATCACCCTAACCCCAATCCATCACCCTACCCATCACCCTAACCCCAATCCATCACCCTAACCCCAATCCTAACCCCAATCCATCACCCTAACCGTAACCCATCACCCTAACCCCAATCCATCACCTAACCCCAACCCATCACCCTAACCCTAACCCCAACCCATCCCCCTAAACCCAACCCATCACCCTAACCCCAACCCATCACCCTAACCCCCATCCATCACCCTAACCCCAACCCATCACCATAATCCCAACCCCTCATCGGGAGAAAGGAGATAGATGCCAGACTCGCCGGCTTGTCAGATAGATCCCCAAACCTTCCCAAACCTCACTCAAACCCCCTACACACACACACACACATGCACGCGTACACACAGACACACACCTCCCACCCCCCCAGCAATGGTATTTCCTGTTGTAAATTCTGCCACCTGACCTTGGGGGACAACATGTAGACATTGTGACTCGGGTATTGTCCTTGAGTTCAGTTGGTTAGCCATTAGCAACAACCTGGCTGGCTATCAAAAAAGGGACCCGTTAGTGAGCAGATCACTGTTAGTCTGCACCTGTTGTTTATGAAGCATGTGACAAATAACATTTGGTTTGATTTGACATGTTAGGCTCACCAATTAGCCGCCGCCGATGACGACAGCTAGTCTTACTGGGGTCCGACACATAATGAAAAAGACATTACAGACAAAAAGCTTTACAATTTACATGACTGTCAAAATGCTAACATGTAGTGTGTGTGTGCATCTATCAATTCCACATACATGTCAGTACATGCACACAACAAGTAGGTCACGTGGGGAAAAAGCGTTGTGCTGTGAGGTGTTGCTTTATTTGTTGTTTTTAAACCAGGTTTGCTGTTCACTTATATGAGATGGATGATTCCATTCTTTTGATTTGAGTTGAATTCATTTTTAGCTAACCCTAATCCCTTTCCTAACCTTAACCTCATTCTCATAACCTACTACGTTAATTCTCCCAAACCTGATACAAAAAGTATATTTTGAAAAAACCTTCTAGACACAAGTCTGTCTCTGGAGAGGGGGGGTGAGAGCCATTTCGGCTCTGACCACTCTCCAGTCTCCTTGTAGTCTGCCGGTATTACACAGTGTCACCAGGAAACAGCCGGACTGGATAAAGGCACTGTCAAAGAAGCAGTGGGGACGCTGCGTTCATTAAATACCACCCAAGTCTTCTGTGCACCAGAAAACAATACCAGGGAGAGGGGAAAGAGGGAGGAGAGATGAGAGAGGAGTGTGTGTGTGTGTGTGTGTGTGTGTGTGTGTGTGTGTGTGTGTGTGTGTGTGTGTGTGTGTGTGTGTGTGCGTGTGCGTGTGCGTGTGCGTGTGTGTGTGCGTGTGTGTGACGTGTCCTTCCATATTTTGGTCGGACGTCTCTCTTCTCAATTACGCAACTTTTCACAATGACCTTCTCACAGACTATCAATCTAAACTGAGGATTGGGCTCAGAATCACATGTAATAGCTTAAGGACTACTAACCATTTTACAGTCTGTTTTTGTCATTTGGGGGCTCTGTAAAATAAGTTCCACTTCCTGCAGCTGTGTTACCTAACAACCTCTCTCCCACACTGGGGTTATGTGATGGAACCCTGGACATGGGTATCATGAGTTGGGGAGGGGAGGGATTTTACTGGCGAAACAGACATCAGTGTTCATTGTCACATCAAAGCCCCATTTATATAATATCTCTTGGAACCATGTGACATCACACTGACGGTGTGTTAGTGCCTTGGGGGTGACAATATGAAAGACTTGGCCATTCATGGTTCATTTTACAGTCACCACGGAAACAGGCATTCCCTCCGACAACCGGAGGGATGCTCCGAACTGCACACTTCTGAGCCCTAGAATTGATGTAACAAAATATTAAGGATGAATAGCCTACAGAATGCTGTAGAAAACAGATGTTTAGGAAGAGTAGCCTACAGTATGCTATAGAAAACAGATGCTTAGGATGAAGAGCCTACAGTATGCTAAAGAAAACAGATCTTTAAGATGAATAGCCTACAGTATGTTATATAAAACATATGTTTAGGATGAAAAGCCTACAGTATGCTATAGAAAACAGATTGTTAAGATTAATAGCCTACAGTATGCTATAGAAAACAGATGTTTAGGAAGAGTAGCCTACAGAATGCTAAAGAAAACAGATGTTTAGGATGAGTAGCCTACAGTATATTAAAGAAAACAGATGTTTAGGAAGAGTAGCCTACAATATGCTATAGAAAACAGATGTTTAGAATGAATAGTTTACAATATGCTATAGAAAAGATGTTTAGGATGAATAGTCTACAGTATACAATAGAAAACAGATGTTTAGAATGAGTAGCCTCCGGTATGCTATAGAAAACAGATGTTTAGGATGAGTAGCCCAAAGTATGCTATAGAAAACATATGTTTAGGATGAGAAGCCTACAGCATGCTATAGAAAACAGATTGTTAAGATTAATAGCCTACAGTATGCTATAGAAAACAGATATTTAAGATGAATAGCCTACAGTATGCTATAAAAAACAGGTTGTTAAGATGAATAGCATAATGTATGCTATAAAAAACAGGTTGTTAAGATGAATAGCCTACAGTATGCTATAGAAAACAGATGTTTAGGAAGAGTAGCCTACAGTATGCTAAAGAAAACTGATGTTTAAGATGAATAGCCTACAGTATGCTATAGAAAACAGATGTTGAGGATGAATGGCCTACAGTATGCTATAGAAAACAGATTGTTAAGATTAATAGCCTACAATATGCTATAGAAAACAGATTGTTAAGATGAATAGCCTACAGTATGCTATAGAAAACAGATATTTAAGATGAATAGCCTACAGTATGCTATAGAAAACAGATATTTAAGATGAATAGCCTACAGTATGCTATAGAAAACAGGTTGTTAAGATGAATAGCCTCCAGTATGCTATAGAAAACAAATGTTTAGGATGAATAGCCTACAGTATGCTATAAAAAACAGGTTGTTAAGATGAATAGCCTACAGTATGCTATAGAAAACAGATGTTTAGGAAGAGTAGCCTACAGTATGCTAAAGAAAACTGATGTTTAAGATGAATAGCCTACAGTATGCTATAGAAAACAGATGTTTAAGATGAATAGCCTACATACAGTATGCTATAGAAAACAGATTGTTAAGATGAATAGCCTAGAGTATGATATAGAAAACAGATGTTTAGGAAGAGTAGCTTACAGTATGCTAAAGAAAACAGATGTTTAGGATGAGTAGCCTACAGTATATTAAAGAAAACAGATGTTTAGGAAGTGTAGCCTACAGTATGCTACAGAAAACAGATGTTTAGAATGAATAGTCAACAGTATGCTATAGAAAACATGTTTAGGATGAATAGCCTACAGAATGCTATAGAAAACAGATGTTTACAATGAATAGCCTACAGTATGCTATAGAAAACAGATTGTAAGACGAACAGCCTACAGTATGCTATAGAAAACAGATTGTTAAGATTAATAGCCTACAGTATGCTATAGAAAACAGATGTTTAGAACGAATAGCCTAAAGTATGCTATAGAAACAGATGTTTAGGTTGAGTAGCCTACAGTATGCTATAGAAAACAGATTGTTAAGACGAATAGCATACAGTATGCTATAGAAAACAGATGTTTAAGATGAATAGCCTACAGTATGCTATATAAAACAGATGTTGAGGATGAATGGCCTACAGTATGCTATAGAAAACAGATTGTTAAGATTAATAGCCTACAATATGCTATAGAAAACAGATTGTTAAGATGAATAGCCTACAGTATGCTATAGGAAACATATTTTTAAGATGAATAGCCTACAGTATTCTATAGAAACAGATGTTTAGAATGAATAGCCTACAGCATGCTATAGACAACAGATGTTTAGGATGAATAGCTTACAGTATGCTATAGAAAATAGATTGGCGCTGTGTTGTGTGTTTTTGACATGGGTTTATCTGTGAGTGATGATATGGTTACATATCCCCACTTTAGGCAATATGTTATTTTGACCTGAGTCTGTAAGTAGACATGGGGACTTAACGCGTTTATTCCTGGGATAGCTGCTCCAAATCCACTCTTTATAGTCCGTGTATATACCTACAGACTTCCTGTAGTCCCTGTCTGTCTCTTGCTCTTTCGTGTAAATACCTCCAGGATTCCTGTAGTCCATGTCTGTCTCCTGCTCCTCAGTGTAAATACCTCCAGACTTCCTGTAGTCCCTGTCTGTCTCAAGCTCCTAGTGTAAATACCTCCAGGATTCCTGTAGTCCATGTCTGTCTTCTGCTCCTCAGTGTAAATACCTCCAGACTTCCTGTAGCCCATGTCTGTCTCATGCTCTTCAGTGTAAATACCTGCAGGCTTCCTGTAGCCGACCTAGTAGTCTCCCTCCTGAAATTTTACTGAAGAGGGAGGAAGAATGGAGACCAACATGCTCGGAGGAGGAGTAGGTTTTTGCAGATGGCGACACCGCAAATCAGACGTGGTGGACTGCATTCGAAATGGAAGTTGGTACCATGGAATTACATAAACAACAGTATATGATCCCTATTCCTTTACTGGACTACTTTTAAATTAGGGAATACGGTGCCATTTCAGATGCGTTTATCACGGACATTTAAAACAGCCCCTAAGACTCATTTACTCATTTACCCAGCATCCTTTTCTTCAGGAAGTTGATTGTCTTAGGCAGGAAGCTTGCTGTGCTGCCATAGAAATCTATATTTTTATGAGGGAAAGATTTTGAGAATCGAGGAACAAAGAGGAAGGATTAGGACAGCGGCCGCCCACTGAGAATATGTGGGGGGGATTGTTACGACACGGTCAATTACCGTCACCTCGTTCCTCCCTCTGTTCTCTCATACAAGAGTCATTGTATGAACACAGTACAAACGATGATGGTTTTCCTTCCTCCTATTCCCTATATCCCTCCCTTCTTCCCCCAATCCCCATAAGTCTTTGATCTGTGATCGGCCTCTCCACTGAGAATTCCTCCCCTATCTTCCCCTCTTCTCTTGGCTTGTAGGCTGAACAATGGAGCCTTTGGTTCTTACCCTCCCTCTCCCCTCACCTGCACCTGATAAGGGAGCCCCTGGCTGGGCTGGGTACTCTAGAGTGGGTGTCTGGGGGTAGAGAGATTGGAGAGGAGGCCTGGGGGGAGATGAAAGTGAAGACTGTCAGTGGGGCGTTTCACTGTGTCAGCACCCTGAACTGGCAAACATGCAGAGAGCCTCCATGTAATCAGTGCCTTGGGAGATTCTCTCTCTCTCTCTCTCTCTCTCTCTCTCTCTCTCTCTCTCTCTCTCTCTCTCAATTTCCAATTTAAGGGGCTTTATTGGCATGGGAATTTACATTGCCAAAGCAAGTGAAATAGATAATAACCAAAAGTTAAATAAACAATAAAAAATGAACAGGAGACATTACACTCAGAAAAGTTCCAAAAGAGTAGACATTGGAAATGTCATATTATGTACAAATCAAATTAAGATCCTTCTGTAGCCCTAACTGTACCACTTACCCTGGAGAAACACTATGGCAGTTTGTTTTAAAATGGAGTCACGTGGATTTTGTTTTATTCATAGTCTTGCCCTATTCCTGTCTCGGATCCATCGTTCCAAAAAAGGAGGCATGTCGTTTTTCCTTGATTGCGGCAAGAGGAGGGCGGAGGAGGGAGGCTCCGTGTCGGGAACGCCGTTGCTCCTATCTAGAAATAGCGCCAGTGGTATTATATAAACACAATGATGGGCATCCAGCCAGCAGGATGGAGAGAGCATGACCTTTCACCCAGACTCCGGACTTAGTAGCCCTACAGAGCCAGAAAGTAGCCGTTCTTAAAACAAGATGGCGAAGGAGGTGTGTGTGTGTGTGTGTGTGTGTGTGTGTGTGTGTGTGTGTGTGTGTGTGTGTGTGTGTGTGTGTGTGTGTGTGTGTGTGTGTGTGTGTGTGAAACTAACTACTGGCGAAGATGGCGAAGGAGGTGTGTGTGTGTGTGCGTGTCCGTGTGCGTGCGCGTGCATGTGAAACTAACTACTATGCATT
Source organism: Brachymystax lenok tsinlingensis (assembly GCA_030435695.1). Classification (NCBI taxonomy): domain Eukaryota; kingdom Metazoa; phylum Chordata; class Actinopteri; order Salmoniformes; family Salmonidae; genus Brachymystax; species Brachymystax lenok. The sequence goes on from CM059810.1 coordinate 40,626,992, forward strand.
TTGGAGAGACAGACATTCTTTAGGGCTTGACTTTGCTGGAGTCTTGCGGTTTCCTTCCTGTGTTTGACCCGCCCTGCCTGGTCTGTACTCACTGTCTGTCTGTCTGTCTGTCTGTCTTTCCCTCTGTTTATTTTTTGGAACATGGAGGTTTATTTAACCTGCATCTGTGGCATTTTACCCTCTGATTCACCGAATTGCAACGTTCACAGAACTGACCCTGGGGGAACCCCATATTTAGTCAAAATGCACCCTAATGTGTTGAGAAGGCCTGTCTGGCTGTCTGTTTGAATCAGGCCCGTCTGGCAACTGTTCATCTAAAACAATAGGGCTCACTGTGTTTGAAAATGACTCAAGACACTGTCATATCACCTTTACATCCTAGACGTTAACAAAAGTTAGTGCCTTTAGGAGGAAAAGGAGGTACTTAATGGAAAAAGGATATTGGTTCTGTTGAACTATCTAGCTTGTGTTGTATGTGGGGTCTGTAGTGATGCTTATGTTTGATAGAAAAACACTAGAAGTCAACTGAATGTAAACCTATGTCTGCTCTCATCAGTCAGATTGTCAAAATAACTCCAATTCAATTTAGAAAGAAATCTTATCTGGAGGGATATCAAATTCGAATAGTTTATCCAGGTAAACAAGTATCCAAAACACACGCCATTTCAGCCCGGATTCATTCTTCAGAGAAATGCTTTTAATCTCAGAAAACTTGTGACACCAAACCAAATGTCTTATCAAAGACTCTTCTCAGCTCAAAATAATCCACCACCCCTTTCTGCCGTAGGGACGAATTTCCCCGCCAATTTTCACAGAAAATGCAACTCAGTCACGGGGCAAATAGGTTAACTTTCACAAAGAAGGACTCTCTTTCCTGACTTGCAACCCATGCTACTCTTCCTCTGTCCTCGCCCTGAGGACATCTCCCACCTATTAGGAGGTCCTTTCAGAGACTTAATGAAGGAGCCCGAGGTCTCGACAACAAGGCTGGTGTTTTTTGTTTACCCTTCCCTCTCTTTTATCCATCAGACAGATTCCCTGAAAGTCCACCACACACATCCGCCCGTACAGTAAAGAGGAGTTGCAGTGTTTCAGCAAGGTCCGCATTCCTGTCCAAGCACTTCCCTCTACCCACCCTCCTCCTCCTCTTCCCTACCCTCTTACACAGAATCTTAAAGATTCTCTTTACTGTATATTACTCTGTTTAACGCTTTCGCACCTCCATCTCAGTGTTAAGATGACAGAGACCAGGGCAACTCCCAGCTTTCTCTGGTGTAGGAGGAAAATAGTTTGGTGTTTCTATGTGAACCAGCATGTTCTCAGTCAGATATAGGTTAGTATGGGTTTTCTTCCTCAGACGTGGAGCTCTAATGTCTACTTCTTGAGTATGCCTGTGTCATTTCCTAGTGTGTGAGACACTAGATGCTTCTGGAAGTGATTGTACCTGGCTGTCATGTACTGTAGCATTCATCTGCCTTGGTATTTACATCAGATTCATCTGCCAGGTAGGCAGGAAAAATGGCTGCTTGTTTGACATTTAAACTCAGTTGTGTCTCCAGCTTTGGATAGGCTTTGTTGACTTGTAAAACGATGGACATCACCGGAATTTCTTATGTCCATCCTACAGTCCCCACCCACCGACAGACACACAGACACAATTTGGTTCCCTTGGGGTTGAGGGAAGGTCCCGAGGGTGTCTTTCTCCATTGTGGGAGCACTGTTGTCACTCCAGACAGGAAACCACCAAACACAAAAAGGGACATTTACAACAGGAAGTGAGCTCCACTGAGCTCCACTCACTCACACAGTTACAAAAATACTAGCCTTCCCAGTCCCCCCTACTAATTATAGTGAAGGGCCCAGTCTCCAGTCTCCAAAACTCATGAAAGTAAAAGTCCCCAGTCGCCAGTCCCCAGTACTCATGATAGTACTGGCCCCAGTCCCCTCTACTCATTGTAGTAAAGGTCCCAGTCGCCTTTACTCATGACAGTAAAGGCCCCAGTCCCCGCTTCTCATGATAGTAAAGGCCACAGTCCCCTCTTTTCATGATAGTAAAGGCCCCAGTCCCCTTTACTCATGATAGTAAAGGCCCCCTGCCCCTCTACTCATGGTAGTAAAGGCCACAGTCCCCTCTACTCATGATAGTAAAGGCCACAGTCCCCTCTTCTCATGATAGTAAAGGCCCTAGTCCCCTCTACTCATGATAGTAAAGGCCACAGGCCCCTTTACTCATGATAGTAAAGGCC